>VZSV01000030.1:6114554-6156072 GCA_013398735.1 Nothocercus julius
TCATAGAAGGCGATCAGGTTAGTCAAGCAGGATTTCCCCTTGGTGAATCCATGCTGACTACTCCTGAGCACCTTCTTGTCCTCCACGTGCCTGGAGACAACTGCCAGGATGAGCTGTAATACTGCCAGTATGAGCTGAAATACTGTACTGGTACAGTATTTCATTTTGTTTTTCATTTTGGTTTGAAAGGTGTGTCAAAAGTTTGCTAACAAATACAGCCGATACCATGAAATTAAAAGGTCAGTAAGTTAATTAATTATTATTTTTAATCAGTATCATAATTGTTTTTAGACTTCTGGGGAAACTGGACAACTATGTCTGTATTTATTTTCCAAATAAAGCTGAAAGAAAATATTTAAGCTATTGCAGATGAGGCTAAAACAAAAATAGTGTTAGTACCCAGGCATCAGGAGAGATTGAAATGATAGTAGTGCAGTGGCTTGCAACATAAAGTGAAGGATAATACATTTGAAGACTGCATACCGGACCAGCCTGCTAAATATTGTGTACAGGTACATTTGACCAGAATTAGTACACAGAATTGAAAGATATCCCCTTCTAATGAGGATTTTGAACTATGAGAAGGCACAATCTGCAGCATCTCATAACAACTATTTTCACAGTTTTCCTTTCTTTTCTTCAGTTTTGCTGCATTTCAGGAAAGGCCCTGCCAAGTTTCAAGCTGAGCAAAGCATGAGCCACTACTATGCACGTAAGTCACATTTAAAATTTTTTTCTTCATTAAAGGTAAATCTCACAGTTGGCATCATTAAGCCATTGACACATTCTGCTCCAGTGTAATTACCTTTACGACTCTGCTCCTAGTGCTCCTTTTACTTAGAATGGGAAATACCTCAACTAGTCTGGTAAATTTTACTACTGCAGGTGGAGAATGTCCAGTTTAATGGCCCCACTGTATTACTCTTTGTTACCAATGTGCGCCAAAAAATACACAGGATATAGATGGGGCTGAGTTAACATTCCTGGAATTTCCTGATTTTTTTTAATTCTTGATCTTACATCCTTAATATTGTCAATGAGCGGGCAGAGGAGGGAAGGCTGGGATAGCTTACCTCCATTTTGGCACAGAACAGGAGGTGAATAAATAACTGGAAAATTAAAAGTAATTTAATCTGATAGGCAATGGGACAGACATCCATAATACAGTCACATAAACACACATATATACACCCACATTCTGCCTAAATTGTTTCATGATGTACAAAAGTTTTACAGAAAAGTGGCTTAAATGACAAAAAAAATCATTTGGGAGTCTGATAGAGGACTGCACCTATCAATAATTTACATGTTATGCAAAGAGGACTCAATGAAGTATATTTTATGAGGCTTTCAGGATGTCTGTAGCCGTGTTCATCAGACAAGGCAGGGGTTTGAACTGGTTCCCACAGAAAAGAACAATCCTCCAAACGAAGAGCTGATAACGGCACTTTATCTAATGAGATGTTTATTGCTAGGGCTTTGGACTGGTTAGGGAGGCTGGGGAAGGCTCCTCGATGCAATTACTTTGGTTTCCCTTTTAATAGAACACAGCCCTTGGTGCAAATGCTACAGAAACCTCACCCAGATATGTTTTTGACTCGAGTCAAAAACATGGAAGGCCAGGAGAGGCAAGCCTGGGCACGTTGGATCCCTCAAAGGACTTGCAAAACTTGCTGGAAACAGAAAAAGGGAAAAGATCTAGGCAGGAAGCTATAGTAATAGCTTGGTCAGAGAGAGAGAACTGTTTTTAAGAGCTGTTCATATAAACCATTCCCCCTTTTCTCCTTTTTTTTTTTTTTTTCTTTTTTTTTTTTAACACGTTCTCTGGCTTTCAAAAAGTGCAAGCCATCTCTTTTGTTATTGTTTCATTTTCCTCAGCCTTTTAATAAATCTTGGGCTGGAGGAGGTTACTGGTATATTGGTAATTTGTCAACACTATCCTGAGCGGATTGTGAATTTCACAGAGAAGTGCTGAGGGTTAACAGTTTCCTTAACCTTCATGTCTCACTTATTCCTTGTTCACTGGCATATACCGGAGATGGATTACATCTTGCTACATCCTGATGGGAGATGCTGATAGCTATTTCTCCCCATGTCCCACACTGGTCAACTTCAGGTCAGGTCCACGGCCCTATGTGGCAGCCAACAAGGTCCTGTGCTGTGATAGCATTGATGACACCACTGCCATGATATCCTATCTTTACATATTTGAGATATATGATACAGAGGAAGACTTACAGGAATTTTCTGAGACAACACAAGACTAGATTTTGCTTATACAATGTTCAAGATATTTATATAAAAAATAACTCTGAGAAACCTGCCAGATTAGAGGCTTTGATTAGCATTTGCAGGCAAGTGATGGAAATAGTAGTTCAGCCTGCATGTGTGTGGGTTGGCTTTTCTCACTGTTACCTGACAGGTAGTCTAGTGAATCAGCATTTTTTTTTTGCAGATGTGTTCTCTCTGAGGAATTTTCAGCTTCTTTTCTGTACATCTGTCAACTGGAAGGGAGTATGTTCTCTCTGTGCAAGTTCTGCTGCCCTTTCGCACCTTCTTGGCACAGATACATTTTGCTGGTATGAGCGTTAGCCTGAATTTGTTGGCATTTTAGGAAGTTAAGCTAATTTAAAATGCAAACAGAAGAACAAGAAAAGAAAAAACGACAAAAAATCAAACAAACGAACGAACGATCACACCAGCAGAGTGTTCCCACAACGGATGATTTACATGGCTCACAATTTAAGTGTGCTGGCTTAGCCTTTCCACCCTTGGTCTCGCAGGTTTACTTGTCTCCATAGGAGACCAAATGTGGCCTGCAGAGCTAGCAGCAGTCCTCTGCTTGCATGACAGATGCTTTCTGTCTAGAGGAATTCTGGCTCATGAAGAGCTGGAGAATGTCTCTTCTGAGCTTCCCTAGCATGCCCAAAGTCTTAATCAGCCCAGGGAAAGTCACTATTCAAAGACTTTTCCGAAGTGTGACGCACATTTATAATCCACTCAATTGAATTTCTGATTTGTTTTGTTTTGTTTTGTTTTGTTTTTCCCTAAGAATCACTGAATATACAGAAATGTAACATTATGTACTTAAAAACAGATAACTGCCCACCTCAAAAGCTATGAGAAAAACAACTTTCTTCTGCTAGTGAAATTTGCTTTCATATGTAGGAAAGATCTGAAATGCTGTTTGAGATCTTTGCCTTGATGATGCAGATTTAGCAGGGTTGCCTGAGTCCTACACGTTGCCATCAGAATGATAGCGCACTGAAATGACTAATACAGCTAGCACAGTATTTGATGAAATTACATGTCAGACAGGTACTATTAAATTTATGGGAGATGCTTTAGGGTACTCTTGTATTGCAACCCAGGAAGGATGGTAGCTCAATTACATATATGAATGGGATCTTGAGTAAGAACATCTTAACACCTTGAGGAGAACAAAGCTCTTCATGTTAAAAAGAAAACAAAAACAAGTTAGGCCATGCAAAAGGATAATATGTCATTTTAAGTGTAAAGAGAATATATATTGGATAAGAAAAAAAGTAATCTTTGTGTATTGGCTGTGATATTTTTAAATACCAATCTTCTCTGAAATCACTAAATCCATTCATCACCTTAACAGAGGTCAGCTAATCAAACCTTAAGCACTTACATGCCCTTACTGCTTATTTTCTTTCTTGACACTTAGCTAGTCATTCGGGGATGGATTTTACATGCTTTATGCTAACATTTTTATACACAGAAAATAATAGCAAATGCCCAAATTCAAAGTTTTCTTACTTCTAATGATCCCTATCCTGAAAAGTTTTCTTTTCTTGTTCTGATTTGTTTTTATTGTTTCAGTCTAGATTGTGGTGAAGAAAGCATCTATGGTGCTATTCGTGGCAGAGTAGAGAAAATATGCTTGTGAGAAAAGTTTAAAACCCCAAAATATAGTATTTGGAACCTGATTTGGGCCTCTGTTTTTTTCCTATTGACTTCAATTAATTTTAATTTTAAGTTCTTTTTATTATGTTATTAAAATCAGAACACGCATAGAATAAAGTTTGCTCTCTGCTCTAGTTCAGAAAAAAATGAAAGCACAGCCTGTACTGAATGATAGAGTTGTGCTTTAATGTCCAGCCATGTGGTTTCTCCATGGAAAACTAATGAGTTAAAGATGAAATTCCTCTTCTAGTTTGCATACATCTTCTTGCAAGGATTCTGCTGAGCAGAATTATAATTGGAGACTCTTTACAATTGAGTCTTGCACTTTTTAATTCTAACATCATAAGCTACGAAACATCTTTCTTCCCACAAAAATGCAATGTTTTCAGCCCTAGACATGCTCAGCTATGGGCATTCTTGAAATAAACACTCACAGAACTACCAGGATCCTTCCCCCTGGATTGTATTTTGTACAATATGAAACTAAAGCAAGCTAAAAACATGAGAAATAAAAAGATGTAACACTAAAATCTTAGAGCTCAAAGAATTGTCCTGAGTTTCTGTACTAGAAACTCACTCTACTCCTCTTGAAATCAAAGGAGAAAAAGAAGCAAAAACAGAAAGGAAATTTCCAGTCATGCTTCTCACACTTTTTTTTTCCCTTACTAAACCTCATTCTGAGTTCATCGGAGTAGGTTCACAACAGTCTTCCAAAATTCACTCAAAGGTACTGAAGATAGGCAAGGACCTTTTGCTTGTAATCAAGCATACAAATGTAAGCATTTTTAAAATTCTGGTGTATGGCATAACTGCCTTATAATACCCATGGTAATTGATGCATGGTACAAAAACATTTGAAAATATGACCATCTGCTGCCCTATTCTGTTGCAGTTTAACCAGAGACAAGTCTCATTTTCATAATATGGCTATAGAGAAAGTAGTTGGAAATTTAAAACCAAATTCAGCACCAGTAGGTTTTTGTTTTGCTGTTTTTATTTGTGTGTATGAGATACGTACACAGATTTTTGTTTGGGTCAGAAATTTTTGGGGAAACACACTTCCGTCTGGTCTGTAGCTGGAGAGCACATTGCACTGTGAGCCCCAGTGTCTGACGTGAACTCCAGAGTGCTCCTGCAAAACAAATAACAAAGACGGTTTCCAGCTGAGGTTGGGACCTTTGGTCACAGACATATACAGATGCAGTGGAAGAGGTAGTTCTTGCTAAAAGCTTAACACTTGCACAATCAAAATAAACTCAGCCTGGAAATCGGAAAGAATGCTGCAATTATCACAACTGTCTGAAATGAAGAATGAAAATATTAAGCTGGCAGTTTTTCCTTCCCTTCTGAATAATTGACCAGCAGTCTGTTTCTTCAGTAGAAAAACAATCAGTTACGTCTGGTTCCGTAAGCAAGAGCTTAGAAAAGCTTATGTTTCAAAGAGTTTTTTACAAGGTTGTAAAGGAAACCAAGGATGCCACCTTGGTAAGTTATGACACAGATATTATTAGGCGGATCCTTTCAGCTGTTGCTGACAGATAGAGTTCAGAACTTATTCTTCTACTCCTCTAATTCATGGAAATGCAGAATCTGCCCCAAAGGTTAGTAAAGCTTATTTACGTTGGATTTTTTCCTTCCAGTGTATTTAAAACACTTCTTTAAAAAATATATAACTACCAGTGAAGATATTCTTTTTCCAGAATAAGATGATTTTTCCTTACTTTTATAGCTTTTTCTTTTTCCTGTTCTTTACTTTTTTTTTAGAATGCAAAATCCCCAGAAATGGAGCCATTATCATAATGATAATATAACTACCCACTTCTAATCATATTTGACAACTCTCTGTTGTAGATAAGCCTGCTATCTTTGGAAAGAATCTTTTTACAAAAGTTGAATTATATCAAGGATTATCTAGATGCCAGCTGTAAGTCAATCTAAGAAATAATTGGAATGGGGAATAAAATATAAAAACACATTTGGTGTTTCAAAGAGAAAGAGTGTACACAAGAGAGAGACCATAACTGGTCTAATGGGTGTTGTGGGCCAAATTGAAGGTAACAAAAAGCAGGGCAACTGAGGGTTAAGATACTTACATGGAACATGAAAAACTAGGTTACTGACGTGTCATAACATTCCTGTGTGACCTTAGCAATCCACAGGCCCAGTTTTGTAAAGAATGCAAGGCAGATAACTCCTAATTTTCATACATAATTAATTATAAAGCTAATATAGTATGTGGCTACTGCTATAGCATGCTTAATTATCTTCATTCATGACTGCTTTTCAAGCATGAGTTTCTAGTTTGGGCATTAAATACACCTTAATTTTAAGTCCCAATCCTGCAAATATTTATTAGTGCCTGCTGTCATGAGTAACTTATTACCTAGAAGAAAACATTAGCTTCAGTGGAATTACTCAAGATGTTGAGTGCTATCATAGGAGGAAATGTTTGAAGAGTTTTTACTTTATTTATATGCTTATATAAGTCATTATATATGTATTTTATACACATATATGCATATAAAATACATATGTAGGCATACTTGCACATATACATATTTTATAAAATATTTACAGCAACATTTTTCCTATATATATTCTCAGCTGCCTTTCTCTATGTTTTCTGTTTTTGCCACTAATGTATCATCTTAGGTTCCACTTTTTTTAAGCTGCAACTATCAGATGAAAATGACATGTTCTCCTATCAGGGAAGGTAATTTCTTCCCCTCAGTTGGAGCTGATGCAGATCAGTAAGCAGCTCTAGTCCCATGTTTTGGGAACAAGCTGAGTACTGCAGTTGCTTTTTTAAATTTTTATTAAAGTCTTCATTTTCAAGTTTAGTGATGCCATTTTCCAAAGCTGCAATGCAACTCGGAGGCCAGTTCAGACACGGTGTGATGCAGGCCAGTCGAATTGGCTGGTGGTTCTACTGTGGATGAGTTAAAGAAGGAATCACCCGAAGCAATGGTAGCTCTCAGAAGGGGGCCTGCCCTTCCACAGTTTAAAGCCTTTGAAGAGAGATTTCCTTTGAGCAATGTGAAGTCTTTGTGGTGATGGGAAACATACATTTATAATTACAGAAGAACACAGTGTACAGTAGGAATGGTATAAAAGCATGCGATTTGCAGTGTCTAAGGAGAAGCTTTGATGTAGAGGGCCCCACTGACCTAGTTTGCTGCTGAAAGCCCTAGAAACATAAGGCTGAGTGACTACAGTTATATAGATGTAGCCCGTGAACAACATCTTTCTGCCTCCTCAGTGCTACCCGACACTAAATGAATATTCTGTCAAAACTGACTGCACAGAAATAATATCTGAATGTAAACTAACTGTGCTTAAAACATTAATAAAGTTTTCTGTGCTCTCTGGGGAAAAATGTGCTAAAAAAGACCCATTGTGAACCAGCACTCAGGCTGGGGAAAAGATTTATCTGAAAGTTTTATTTATGAAAAAAACAAAAAACAAAAAACAGAAAACATCATGCTAGGACTGCTACCCTTTGAGGGGGGGGGAAAGAAAACGACTGTTCTGTTAAGTTCTGTCAACAAGAGGCAGAATAAATCCCAAGAAGTGATGCTGACTCTAAATGAGAATGATATGATGGTCCACAAGAATGATTGTGTGTGACAGCAGGCAACACACCACAGGAAGAGAGTATTGTCACCTCTGGAGTGTGTGGTGCTGTGAACAAATCTCATATGGGCTCCAAGACAGGATAATACCTTCTGTGCAAAGAGGAGATGATACAGTGAAAGGAAATATAGAGAAACATGGGTTGCTGTGCCAATCTACCACATTCCTGACCCTCCACAAACCTGCCATTTGAAAAACGGAGCATCAGAGCTTCAGCAGCACCCACCAAGTGTCTATGAAGAGAAGGTGTTAAATTCATGGCTCAGCACATGCAGAAGGCAAAAGAAAGATGGGACACTTTTCAGCTGAAATTATGAGAAGAGTTTGATGTGTATAAGGACTTCTTGAATCATAATAATCTCTGTGAAATTTATATATGAAAAATAATATGATCTCCCTTATCCCATGGTTTCAGGATTATCATCAAATTCACCTCAGATTTTGGTGCTCGTAGATTTGGACAGATGTATTCAGGCCATTTTATGATGAATCTTCTTGAGCTTCAGATCTGAATTTGGATTTGAGCTGAGCTGAGGTGGGTATTTGGGGGTTTGGTTAATGACCACATCTAAATAGTATTGTGCTGAAGTAGCATTGTCTGCCTTATAATCACTTTGCCTGAGGGAAAGGGCCAATCTGAGGGAGGTCACTGAAATTAAAGTGGAAAACTTAATTACATAAAAATAATATGGGTGTGTTGTGTGCTTTGATGGACAAAGGTGATGTAGGAAAAGAAAAATAAAAATGTTCAGCAAGAGCTATTTATAAATCTTACCTAGTGGGAGTAATAAACAGCAAAGTATTCAGTCACAATTAAGCAATGTTTGTGCCAGCGCAGACACAAACTTTTTCAGTTCTATCTGAGACTTAGTGAATATAAGGTACGCAGTGTGGGATGGGATTGATCCTAGGGATCTTTCTGCCTGTAATTCAGTTGCTTATTTAATCGCTTTGAGTCAGCCTCCAGGTAAACAGCCACTGACCTGATCCTACAAGAGAATCAGCCGTAGGCTCTTTAGATTTTCAGACTGTACCAGAACATCACAGCATCCAACCACTCTCTGGCTTCAGTAGGGCACCTCTGATGCCCGCATTCTCTGACACTGCAATGCAGTCTTCAGCAATAAATAATAGTCAAATCATTTTTTCCAGGACTGGGTATTTTTTATTTGAAATACAATATTGACTTTGGGAGGAATATAGGAACATTGTCAGAGTATGCAGAGATGCAACAAGGAAGGCCAAAGCCCATTTGGAATTAAATCTGACAAGGGATGTCAAAGACAAAAAGAGGGCTTCTTTGGCTTATTTTTCATGCATCGGTGGCAAAAGGGAGACTAGGGAAAATGGGTTCCCGCTGCTGAATGTGTGCGTATCAGAGGGTGCTCTGGTGAAAAACAGTTTAGAAAAGAAAGAATTACTGAACGCCTTCTTTGCTTCTGTCTTTACTGCTGAGGCCAACCCTTAGGATTCCTAGACTCTGAACACAACAGAGGAAGTCTGGAGAAAGGAAGAGTTTCCCTTGGTGGAGAAGGAGTGGATTAGAGACCATTAAGGCAAACTTGATGGCCACGAATCCTTGGGCCCCTGTGGAGTGCACCCACAGGTTGCACTGGCAGAAGCTGGCAGATATTATTGCTAAGCTGCTCTCCATAATCTTTAAAAAGCCTTAGAGAACAGGAGAGGTGCCTGAGAACTGGAAGAAAGACAGTATTACTCCAATCTTCAAAGAGGACGAGCAGGAGAACCCAAGGCCATGTTGCCATTCAGGGGCACTTTAACTGTCTCAGGCTGGAGGCAAACAGGAACCTCATGAAGTTCAACAAAGACAAGTTCAAGACAAGTGCAAGGCAACAAGTCCTGCACCTTTAGTGAAATAACCCCAGGCATCAGCACAAGCTGGGGACTGACTTGCTGCAAGCAGCTCTGCAGAGGTGGATCTGGGAGTCGTGGTAGTCATTAACTATGAACCAGCAATGTGCCCTTCTGGCCAAGAAGGCCAATGGGATCCTGGTCTGTATTAGGAGGAGGGTTAACAGCAGATGGAAGGACGTGATGCTACCCCTCTACACAGCTCTGGTGAGGCCGCACCTGGAGTATTGTGTGCAGTGCTGGGCTCCCCAGTGGAAGAGGGATGTGGAACTATTGGAGAGAGTCCAGAATAAGGCCACCAAGGTGATTAGGGGTATGGAACATCTCTCCTATGAGAAGTGGCTGAGAGACCTGGGCCTGTTTGGCCTGGAAAAGAGGAGACTGAGAAGGGATCTTATCAATGTATAAAAATGCCTGCAGGAAGGGAGTCAAGAAAATAAGGCCAGACTAATTTCAGTGGTGGCAAGCGACAGGACAAGAGGCAGTAGGCACAAAGTGAAACACAGAAAGCTCCATCTGAATATGAGAAAAAACCTGACTCTGAGAGTTCCAGAGCACGGGAACTGTTTGCCCAGAGAGGTTGAGGAGTCTCTGGAGATACTCAAAAGTCTGGAAGTGATCCTCTGCACCATGCTGTAGGTGACCCTGTTTGAGCAGGACTAGATGAGCTCCAGATGCTCCTTCCAACCTCAACCATTCTGTGATTCTGTGATTCTTTTGTGGCTTAGCATACCGTAAATTCAGATCCTTTTCAGTATGGGAAGTCACTTCCCTGGTGTAATTTCTAACCCATGTTCATGCTCTTTCCATATGCCCTCCTCAGATCTTCCTCTGTCCTGAGCCCTAGGATCCATGGCCCCAGGTCCTGAGTTTCTGGAGCTAAATCAGAAAACACACTTGATCTTAGCTTATCTCATGGCCTGAGCAATGTGGAACTATATTCTCAGCAGAATGTAAAGGACAACACAGATTATAGGCTGACAAGCAGGTTACGTAGACTATTGGCAGACTTTCCCCTCCCAATACACCTCATGTCATCACATATGAATCTGTCTTTGGGCACTCATTTGAGATCAAACACATCAGTCTCCAGAAGCAAGCATACAAGATTAAGATTCGTGTCTTTCTTTGGAGGGTTCTGATTTTAAGCATATATAATTACTTAATAAGCCTGTTTCTCCACAAACACAGAAGTGTGTGTTACAGGAAACCATCAAACCAATTAAGAGACACAACATGGTATGCTTGCTGACTCAGCACCAGGGAGAGTTGGAGGTGTGTGAATTGCTCAGAAATAGGTGTGAAGAGCATAATAAGACTTAGCAAAGAAGAACCTAACCTTTATAATAAAAGCTGGCCAATGTATGACACAAAGACAATTTCAAGGAAACACCCTTTTAACCGCCAGTGATTCTATTGAGAAATATCATGTCCATCCATGCACCCATAAGTTTTGAAGAGACTATAATGAGGTAGGCTCCTGTCATAAGGCCCAAAGTGAAGCATTGCTTCACACTATGTATTTTATCTTTAACATTTTATAAAATATTTTTAGCAAGTACTTCTTTACCACTAGGCATCAAAAATTCTCTGAGCACGAATATGTATAATACATGTGGATTATGGCACACTCTATGAGTCAAGGATTACTTTCTCCATTTTATATCCAAGGAGGGGCAGGGAAAGATAAGTGAGCTGCCAAACTTAAGCTACTGATTCTGTAATAGAGGATTTGTGGGTCATAAATTCAGGTCATTGAAAGGATACTTGAAAAATATTTTACGTAAATATATATCTCTATCTATCTATATGTAGGTGTATGGATATATTTATTAATCATAGCTCTTAAAAAAAATCAATGTTCAGCTTCAACAAGATTTTCAAACTGATTAACTGTAAGTTGAAGATTCCCAGTTTGAAATCTCAATATCTCAAACTGGTTGCCGTTCAGAAGAGAATCTCTAAAAATGTCTCAAGCTGCAAATGCAAAATGCTGCTGTGTCCAACACTTCTGCAAGTCTGGGCCTGAGAAGAGCGCTTATAAAATCCAATCTAACTCTTTTCAGAGGTCCACTTCATTGACCTCTTATTAGTATAGGATCATCCTTACCTCTTTTTGTCTTCACATGCCCTCATCAGTTTTCATAGCCACCACCAAGAATGACACCATGCTGTACAGCTCCACACAACAGGTCTACAAGGTACTTACTGAAATAGCTTCATAGCCCAGTACATCACGAAGACACTGGCCTCCGTCCTTGAGCAGCTTAGGCATGCAAGGCCCTGGACCTAATTTAGCCTCACCACAGTGCCATAGTGACTGGGATATATTGTTGCCGGGCCTAGAGCTAACTAGCATGTCTGCTCATCTCTGCATGGTGCAAACGTATCCTGTGTAGTTATACACATTTGGTGCTCTCTGAGGCTATTTCTTGCTTCTTCTTGGAGCCTGTTTGTATGATCTAAAACTGTACCTCTCATCAAGCACTACTGAACTAGTGAGTCCAGGGGACTCACTCCATACACAGTAATAAAGGTTTTCTTCACAAGAATTTGTTTTGCATATAGTGAAGAGACAGGAGACCCACTCCACTCTAGTTTTTCTCTTTCTATCTCTTTTCCTTTGGGATTTTACATAGGATTTTATGAAAGGATTTTAATTTTATTAAGATATTTTTCTGAGTTATCCTTAAGTAACCCTTCTGAGCTCCTTCGTGTTCTCTGTGGTAGAGTGTTCTGTTGCAATTATGGACGTACAACAAACTAGCAAAGAGCTGAAAATAGAATGTACATGTCTTTTTTTCACTATAATGCAGAAGGGAGGCGACAGTCTCTATAACTAATTTAGCAGTCGGAAGAATCACTGTGGTTCCTTTAGCAAACCAGGACAAGGGTTTAGAAAGCTCTTGTGATAATGTCAAGAGGCCACAAATAGAATCAAGGCCTCATTTTGAACAGCTTCTACTCTGAAGAGTTTATAGTTCAAGACTTTAATCCTGCATTCACAGAAAGACTACTTACGAGGAGAAAAATATAGTAAACAGAAGTAAACAGAAAAAAGAAAAAAAATCTCTTCTGTATTCTCCCATTATATTTTCCTATTATTTCTACTATTTGAGGATAGAAAACTGAGATGCAGAGAAAGTGGATCATTTGCCCAAGATAATATAGGTCTGTTGCTGAAACCACATCTTTGATATTCCAGTCCAGTACCTGTGTACAAGATTGCCCTTCATTTCAGCTGTGGACCTTTTGTGAATGTTCAGACCTCTTCTAGTATAAACAGGTTGCTTTCTAGCTGTACGAATCACCAGAGCTGTCCTGTGCCTCAGTTTAGGACTGCCTCAGGATACACAGGGGCCTTTTATCCATTTCTGCAGCCTCATTAAATTAAAGTGCCCATCCACCTACTAGTACAAGTATTCTTATTAAGAATATTAAGAAAGAAAAATATTTTTATAAGAAAAGTGCAAAATGTAAATATCCACTGATAACATTCATCAGGTCACTGATAACATTCATCAGATACCTTCAGTCCACTTCCCTTTTCTGACCAACGGCAAAGTTGTCCCACTGATTTATTTCTGCCATTATTTCTGAATCAGCCTTCGAAAACCAGACTCTCAATATTATTCTTCCAACTACACATTCCTCTGTCTCTAATAACATACTTTGATGATACACCTCATCCTAGCAGCTTTGTATCTTGCAAGCCTCCTACCTTGTTGAGAAGGATGTCATGGCATCACCACGGGTGTAGATGTGCCACATCTTCATGCATTTCAGTGCCATCAGTCTGAACTGAGCTCATTATACAGATGCTCCCTGAAAATAAGGACAGAATAAAAGCAGAGAAACTTCCTTGATTATCTCTCCTCACAGAGGCCTATAACCAAAAGCAGGAAGCCTCTTCCAGATCATTAAAACTCTCCATTATAGGCAATCCCTGTAGCTGATCACCCCAGAAGTGAACACCTTACCAATTCCTGCCATGTACAGAAAACCTGTGAAGAGACCCCGTCACCCCCTTTTTGTCCACACAGCAGAGCAGGATCATCAGAAAACAGTCTGAAGAATACTGTCTGAAGATTAGCTGATGCTAATCAACCAAAGCACAAACAACTACAAGATTACTGAAAGCTGCTCACAGCTTTGTTTGGTTGATTTATAAGATCTCCAAGGATGGAGATTCTACAACCCCTCTGATGCCCTCTTCCAGTGTTTGACTTCTTTCACTGAGAGGCATTTTCAATTTCCCTTTCTGCAACTTGTCTCCATTGTGCCTTAAGTTTTTGTTGTGTACCGCTAAGAAGAGTCTAGCTTTATAAGTCCCTGTAACTACCCATTAAGTAGCTGAAAACAGCAATTGGATCTCCTTTTAGCCTTCTCTGGGCTGAAAAAAATGAGCTCCTTATATGTCATGTGCTTATGTGTTTAGAGCTTCTGATACATCATGTGTTCCCTGCGTGTGCAGTTAAGTTGGACTAGATGATCCCTTCCAAGCTTAATGATTCTATGATTCTATGATCACTTGTTCCATGCCCTTGACCATCTTACTGGCCCTTCACTGGACTTCCTCCAATTTTTCAATGGCTTTTTTGCACTGGAGAGCCCCAAACTGGACACTATTTGAAATGTGGTGTCGTGAGTGCTAGAAACAGAGGAATAACCATTTCCTTCCTTGCTGTCCACAATTTTGCTAGTGCAACTCAGTGCACAGCTGGCTTTTATCTGTGCATGAAGACCACAAATGTTGATTCACATTTAACTTATTTTCCACCAGGAGCTCTAGGTCCTTTTCTGAAAAGCTGTCTTCTAGATAATCAGGCCCCTGGCCTGCACAGTTGCATGGGTTTATTCCTCTCCAGGGGTAGGACTTTACATTTGTCTTTGTACATTAGTAAAACAGTTTCATTAGAAGAAGTAAAATGGCTGTTTTCAACCCAGACATTTCAGGATTTTGTGGTAGACATTGAGGGCAATAGCATTCAGTAAGCTGCAGAGGACACAGTCCTACCCATTGGGAGAAGCTGAATGAGTACAGCAACTTCTCTACTAGGGGCAGACACGGGACACATACTTAAGCTAATCCCATGTCCTAACACCAAATTAGCCATTTGAATTCAGTCAAATTTGAGCCAAAGTGTAAAACAAGACATGAGAATTTGACTTAACAGAAGAACTCTGCACTAATATGATGAAATAGAGAGAAAGTAAGCTTGAAAACCCCAGAGCAAACAGCGAGTTGCTCTTGCTTCTAGGTCACTGTTGCAATTGGCAGTAGTTTTCCTATGGCTTCTTTGCTCCTCTTGGACTCAGCAAAGTTCCAGGCATGTGTCCTAGCAGTGCAGAAAGCCAAATTACGGTCTTCCATCTGAACAGTAAAAAAATTTCTTTAAGCCTCACATTTTTCAAGCTCCATATGGATGCACCCAGGTTTTTATGAGCTTTGTCATTTCTATTCCCAAAAGGCCATATACTTATTAGAAAATTGCCTGCTACTATGACTGGATAAAGCTAAATTTAATGTAACTGCTCTGGCTTTGGTTATTCTGATTCTTGAAAAGGTGATGAGTAGCTTATATACCCACAGTATATTCATTCTGATCAGGAAAAAATATTTTAAAATGTGTAAGATTAAATTATCTTTTAGATTCTATCTTACAGAGCTCCCCAAATCCACAGAAATTAGAAGGAATTACACACATAACTAAGTTCTTAAAATTTTGTTACAGTCACTTCTTTCTAACCACTGGTACACTAAAGTTTTTCTAGTGATTTTGACACTTGTTCACAAGAACAGGACTGAATGTTTCATGTTTATTTTGCCATCTCTCAATCATGCCTATGCTTCTTCACTGCTGAAGCAAGCTACATTTTATCCCCCTAACAAAACTAACACAATGAATCTGCCCAGGTCAGCTCTGATTTTTGTGAGTTTACTTGATAATAAAAACAAAGTTCCCTGTCTTCCTGTACTTAAATAAAGCAGGAAAAAAAATATTTTGATATCCCAGGCAAAGCTTAGCATATGCTATTAAGAATTGCTCAACATAGCAGAGTTAATCACAGATTGTCGTTGTTTGTACTGCTTTATTTTTAAATTCTGCTTCAGTTATAAACGCTTAGTTTAAGTATTTTAGATATTGGGTTCCTCATGCTACTGTTCATTATCAGGATGCCCACCAATCTCTGTATTTAAGGATAAGCTATGACTTTATTACATTATCTTCAGCAAAAATCTTTTCTTGACCATAAATATGTTTATTCCTGCCCTTGTTCTTTTGTGCAGTGTTAGTCCTTGTATAGTCTGGACCTCTGGACCATGGAATTTGTCTGCATGTGATCTTTCTAGATCGCTACAATCATTGATGTGATTCTGTAAACCTGTCTACATAGGAATAACTGTACTCACTGAGTAGGTATCAAATGATTAGAGCCATAGACAAGGCCCAATCAGCCCTCATTAATATATCTCTAGTGGTAGAATAGTATTTGTAGTCACTGCAATTTGAATATTTCTTTGTGGAACTCGTTCAGGTATTGGATCCTTGGTTATTAAATCCTGTCAGAAAACGAAATACTGATCTGTAATATGTACACTCAGAATTGTACTCTCTCTATATACATATACATACATATATATATATGTGCACACACACACATATCTGTATATGTATATATTTGTTTAATGGTAGTTTAACACAAGTTGAAATGTTTCTGGAAAGGCTACTGCACAAAGAGTTAATTTCCTTCTGTGAAAGATCTTTTTATAGATCTGTGTTCTTGTGGAAAAAGAACTAAATGCAATAATTCAATTGGACATAATAGACGGATTTGTAAGTGGAACAGGTGAAAGCATAACTGGCAACAATTAAAACCTAATTATTTTCAGCTATCAGCTGGTCACCGGCTGTTCTGAGCCATATAGAGAGACATATATCGTACATACATACATACATCTCTATACATATAGCAAAGCATTTGCTATTGGGAGAAGTGTTGGTAAAAGCTACAATACTAGTATGAGAGATTCTCCTAAACTAAGCCTGATCCTTGATGTTGTCCTGTGGGCAATTACATTCTGGAAGTTCTGACGTCAGGAAGCAGAGTTGATTCTTCTGGTTGCAGCAGAATTTAGCCACTGTAAGTTGTGAAGTTTAGAAGCACTTGATCCTAATTTACACCACTATCAATTTGGGTAGAATTGATGGGTAGAATGTGGGCACATTAACCGACTACTAATCTTAGATTCCTTCTTTGTGCCTGGGTTTGTGCTTAGCTGGAAATCAGAAGCTGCAAATGTGCAGTACTGAGAGTTGGTTCTGGAGAAGTTTCCTTTGTTTCGCACCAGCAGTAGAATGAAAGCAAAGTGTGTTTCCAAGTGCCTTTTGAACTCCTTTATTTTGTCTGGTTGCCTTTTATCCAACATTAATTAATGCAATTGCTACAATTTCATAGTCCAATGGAGATTAACTAATGATATTGGAGCTGAGTGTTCTGTTTCTGCAGTAAATCAGAAAAGCAATTCATACAATACATGGTTCCACTTCTTCCTACCACATCAAATTAACAAAGATGGATATTTCTTTTTCATAGCTTAAGGTCTGGGAGTTAAATAACTCCCCCACAAAGTTGGAGGCTCTGATACATCATTTTCTTATGCCTGAATTGGGTTCAAACCCCAGAGTTTCAGCCCTCTAAGGAAGTACCCCATACCCTTTATGAATCATAAACCTGCAGTCCAAGAATTGGCCTCCAAGATGCTGCCATGGAGGATATGGGGATCAACCACATGAGGAATCAAAGGATTGCCACTGACAAAATACTGCCCTACCTGATCACTGTCAGTTAAAATCATTAATGGGGGACAGGAAAATATTAGAAAGTCTTTAAAGATTCAGCCAGTAGCATGAAAAGAGGCTTTGATTACAAATATTTTCTGAAGCCCGTAGATGTTTCAGTGGTGACATGCCCACAGCCTACAGTTGGAGATAGGAAGAAAAGCCTGAGGTATTCTCACTTTCCTTCTGATCCCAAACAGAAAGAACTGTGAAAATAGAGGGAGTAAGGGAAGAGACTAAACTAAAAACTAAAACAGAAATAGGGGTGGGGTGCTGTTTCTTCAAAAGAAAAGAAAAAGGAGATTTTCAGAAAAGCTGAGTACTTTTATAATACAGAGTTCACGTTAAAATGTGGCCACCATATCACAATATCTATCTTGTTACAAGGCTCTAGTGATACTTCACCCAAATTTTCCAAGTTGCAAACAAACCTGAGATGTATGCAGCATGTACAGGAAAGATGTCACACAGTTCTGTTTTGAATTTTATGGGTTGAGAAATAAGTGATATTTTTGCAAGACACAAGAGGTTAGATTGACTGGAGTAGCTGAGATTATGTGGATATTCCACCCAAAGGTAAATCCTCAGTCTGACTTCCAGCCAAGACCATCTCTGAAATGACATATGCCTAGAGACATAACTTTTACCATTCTTTTTCAAATCAAAGAGTTTGTCATTTTGTACAGCAGAAAGCAAGACTTCCCATGTATTTTATTTTTGTATAAGCTGGTAAGTAATTGTAGGTAGAAGGAATCATCTTCCTCATAATGAATACTTATATTTAGGTGAATACTAATATTTAGTTACAATAAGAGAGAGTCTCCTGTATGGGGATATTAAGTCATTTGGAATGTGATTCATATTACACTGATGCTGGCAGGTGGCCC
Source organism: Nothocercus julius (assembly GCA_013398735.1). NCBI lineage: Eukaryota > Metazoa > Chordata > Aves > Tinamiformes > Tinamidae > Nothocercus > Nothocercus julius. Next base: position 6,132,721 of record VZSV01000030.1, read on the forward strand.
TACTTTGTTGGGGTGAAATGCTGCTAGTTCTTCCCTAGCTGACACCATATGTTGTTAGCGCGAATGCACAGGTACTGGAAAACAAACATAATTGCTCTTACTCAACATGAAGTCATGAAATCTCAAATCCTCCATCTTTCTAGAAAGTAGCTAAACATTCAGACTAGCAGCTATTTAGGGAGACAGAAGAGAGGTGATTGAGGCATGTAGAAAACCATTGTCTCCTTCCAAATAATCCACCACTCACCAGCTGATGCATCAGGCAGCATAGGATTTGTGTCAGATGTGGGAGGCTCTTGTCCACCCCCGTCTGTCAGGGGGTTTACATTCACGAATCCTTCCCAGCCCTGTTTAAATTGTGTCTTAAAGTTAACAAAGAAATTAATTTAAAAATTAGAAAAGGATATGATGAAAAGGGAGCATGACTTTTTGATCTAATATCTCAGACAGTAGAGTAACAGAAAGAATCATGAGACAAAATATAGACAGAACATTGGCAGCAAAACCAGAACAAGATCAGTAGGCTGTAGCATGAAGCAAGGCATCAGCTTTCCCTATCAATCTAGTGTCTCCTAACTTCTTTTCTTCACATAGCCACGTAGGTATTTCTAGGAAGGATGTCTGATTTCTCTTTATCCTGAGTAGATCAGCCTCTTATCCTCAGCAAGGAGTGAGAAATGGATATTGACCCCTCCTTTGACTGAATCCATGTCATCTAATTAAAAGTATCTGTTGAGAGCAAGAATAATTTTCTCCCAGGTCTCCCACTTTCCTAGCAAAGAATATTACACAAAGAATTGCAACAGCGATTGCATTTTATGCAGCACCAAATGTAGCCAGTATCTGTTCAGTATACTTTGATATCATCTTCCAGATCAGAGTCCTAGGGGACTGGGGCAGGGTGGGGGGAATCGAGGAGTGCCTCATTTTGGATCTTGGTTTGACTTAAGCACAATTGAAGTGCTGAGCTGCTCAGTTCTCTCGAGGCAAGGAATTTGGGGCATGCATAAGGATGCTACCGCTTGAGATACCTACAAAGGAAGGCAATCAGGGAGCATAGGTGCTTCCTGGGATATACAGAAGGAGGTTTAAGAGTCACAGTTTTGGCATTAAGTGCTTAGATTTCTTTGAAGTCCATCTGTAAGTATAAAAGACCCTGCTTGGATCTGGCCTCTAAGTTCTTTATTTAATGCAACTACAATGCAAGTTCCCTACTCTCTCTTCAACCAGCATGGACATATGTTAAGAGAGGAGTAGCCCATCTAGGAATGAGAAAGTAGGTTAATCTGCAGCAGGATACCACTGGTGGACCTGCTTGAACATAGTCATGAAGCGGTCCTGTGAAGTTATTATACACGCAAGGGGAGCTAAATGGAAGCCTCCATTTATGTGTAACATTGAGATGTGTGATGCTGGACTAGAAGAAACTGTTTTTGCTCATAAGTATTGCTGTCAAGTCAAATGAATTTCACTCATTTAAATTTCACTCAGAAGGTCAGTGTGCTGAGAAGAGGAATTTGTCTGTGAATGGCAACATCACAAGACATTTTATCTGAAGTCTTGCAACATTTCTGCAGCATCTAAAACAGCTGATAGAAAAGACTTCTCTAGTCATTAAAGTTGGTGCTAACAAAAGAAAGGACTTTCCTTCCTTTGTTCAGAGTAGTCGTCTTTGTAAATTCTGCATACATACTGACACATTTCCATCTGCTTTAGGCTTTTTTGTTGTCAGTCACATATGCTCTGAGAAATACTCCTAATATTTTAGCACTAGACCTGATTAAATAATTTACAGTGAATAATTTATTTGAACAAATTTAGCCTTTTCTGCTGTTAGTTGTCCATGAGCTGCTTGAAATTTTCTTGAATTTATTCGTTATTTAAAATTATTTACTTAATAATTCCTATGAATAACTTGATGAGTAAATCTTTGTTTGCAGGGTGTTTCTGAGCAGTTTGTTATGAGTACTAAGAATTTGGTGCTGTTACTCAGTTTTTATTAGATACTGAGGCCATATAACATTTTCCTACTTCCTGGCTGGATAAGTAATTTGAAGCTATCTTATACATTCACAAGTTCAAATTTTGCTTTTCATAAAAGTTATCTAGTACTCAGTTATAATGTGCTGTAACTGTATACATACAAAAGTAAGCCTTTTTATTTCTACACATCCAGGATACAAATACAACATGGGTTGAATATCTCTGAAAGGTATTTCATTTTTGCACGGATGTATCTAGATGAAGAGGGGTTTTTGTTTTGTTTTGTTTTTATGTATTTTTGGTTTTGGGTAACTGACATGTATTTACTATTGATGTCTATAAATGTAAATTTTTATTTTAATATCCATTTCAACCTATATTTTAAAATATAAACTTGAGGTTAAATTTAAGAGAAGTTAAGAACATAAAAATTATTCTTGAGCACAGGTTTCCTCTTGTCCTTAAAAAATTGGAAATTGTTATCATAGTAATAATTTCAGAGAGTCTGACAATAAATAGAAAAAAAATGATGGTATTGTTTATTTATATTTTAAAGCTGATTAAGTTAATTTTTATTTCTTTTAGTAAATGTTACAGAGGCTTTCTCTGCAATTATTTTAATTAGACACATTAAATCTTTCTGAGATATTCATATAGAAAACTAAATACAAATGCAGAGTTGTTTTATGGTTTTTAATATTGTTTAAAGCAGAGCAACCATGATCTTACTTTGAAATTTTCTTCATTGCACATATAAGATTAATGAGAATGTATTATATGTAGGATATATTTATTTCCCTTTACATTCTTTTAGAAATATCATTTATGTACTGGAAAGTGTTGTGTTTTAGTAAAGCTGCTGCGTATTTGATGTGTAACTGATGGACGATGTCTAAGCATTATGCAGGGCTGTTAAAGATATCATAGAATGAGCAACTATATCAATGCATATAGGAGAAAAGTAAGAAGGGTTTTGTAAAAAAATCCCATTTTATTGAGTGAAAGTCACAGGTGGGGTTATATGAATTAAACAAAGGAGGGAAGATGCAACAGCAAAAAAGTGGAAAAGAAAAGCTCTCCAAGGTAAAGTGGTAGGCCTGCAGTGGTAAAACAAAATGAAGTATAATACTCTAATAGAGGTAACACAGCATAAAACATCTTATTTCTTATCATGGCATGGTTCTAATCTTAATCTGAATTTGCCAGACTTTCTTCTGGCTGAATGTTCAAGAGGGACTTAAAAGAGAAGAATTCAGGACACCTGTATAAACTCATGTGCCATCTCTCACTAGCTTTCACCTCTTCTTGAATTGTGGTCCCTCAGAAATTTCCTGTGAAAGTGCAGGCCCTACACAAGAAATCTGAGCTTTGTAGTATTGTGTTAGTTGTTTTGTTTGTTTGTTTGCTTGTTCTGCTTTTTTTTTTTTTTTTTAATATATATGTAAGACCTCTTAAAAATCCTTTACCTTAAGAACCCTATACCTATCCCAGCGTTTCAGAGAGAGTGAAGTGGTAACTAATTAGATATTATAGCCCAAGGGGTGTTCCATAGGACCCAGAGATGCCTGAGAGGTAAGCTCTATATAGTATACCATGAAGGGTCTTCTCCAGGGTGCAGTGGAGGTGACCTTTCTCTGTCACATGGCCCAGGGACTGGAGAACACTCCCAGGAGCTGAATCACTTATCAGTGCAGATGTCATGTAGAGTGTGATATGCTGTCGATCCTCTGCCCTCAGTAGGAATTTTATAGAGCACCTAGGTGTCTGGGTTTGGGCTGGGGATTTGAAGCCCTGCAACACTTTGCATGATAACATCTAAATCATTCCATAGTCTTGGTTTAATTGGTCTACCTGAGCTTCACACAGTAGTGTGAAGAGGGAGTCACAAATTAAACCAGAATAGCCCAACCTGCAAAATATCAGTTCAGCTATGAAACAGCCTCTTAAACTTTGAAAAAGTAGATGTCACTTTGCAGTGAAGAGACTGATGAGTTTACATCTGTGTGGACTCTGCTCAGTGGAGCTGCTCAGTTGTAGCTTACATTGCCTGGCCCTTGTCCACCATAAAAAATGGAGAAATGAAAGGCCATGGTGGTCATTAGTATAGCTACTGCTGAAAACTTAGAGATGCTGTTGGAACTTGTAATAGCGACCAATTTTTCTTATATCAATTTAGTAGTACTGCAGTGCAATTGTGTCTGGGAATTACACACTGAAATCAGTTTGAGCCATGTAGTGGTATGTTTTTTTAATTCTAAAAAAACTTTATTTTTTAATGTACATAATTTCTTCTTAAAATCCCTATGTTTTAGTGGCTCTTAATAAAGGAAATAAATGGTACTTCACTACTGCACTGGTGCTGCAAGGATAAATGAAAGTTCATTAAAGTTTCAAAACTTAGGTAATTAGGACCATAAATTTTTAGTCAAATGACTAGATATATAAAGTCTGATTCCTTCCAAGCCTGGTTAAATTTATGCATGTGTGTTCTTTTTTTTTTTTTAATATTATATTCAAGTCCGTAAAGTTGAAGCTATGAGATTCTCCACTGTACATGTTGTTCCCTGGTGGACAGAGAGACTGGCCACTGATGTCCCATGGAGTGAAGGGCAGGTTTTATACTTTCTCTCAAAGCTCTGCTATCTATTGTGCCTGTGATGTAGTGGCTGCTGTAAATCCGGTGGTGGCACAGACCTATCCTTCTATTTGTGACATGATACCTGCTTTGCCTTGGCGTTACACCTCTTGGTTCCTGCATGCATCGTGTCACTACCTACAAATCTGGCTCTTTAAACTGTGTATTTAACAATGTACATTTCTATCGTTCTTCCTAGTTTAAGGATTTTCAATTGCTTTTCAAAGAACTCCTGACAGATACCATGTGCTGCAAAAGTAATGGATAAGACTCAGAGGATGTGTGAACAAAGAAAGAGGACTGCGGTATCCATTACCTTCAGTCACATGTATCCTATACAAATGCAAAAAAAGGTTAATCTTTCAAGTAGGATTTTTTTTTCCTCTGTGTTTTAGTTTGAATGTTAGTGTAACTTTGAGTAACACTTGATTTTATTTTTCTTTTGTGATCTCATCTGCTTGTTTTTGCATTGACCCTTCCCACCGTGCTTTTAGCTTTCCATTTTTCTCCCTCAGACCAGGTCTGCTTTTGTTTTTCTAGCGACATCATAACGGCAGCACTGCAGAACGGCCCCAAGATCTTCTTGCTTCAATTCAATTTGGCTTTCAAGTATTGCTCTGTTTCTTCCTGAAATTGTATTGCCATTTCCAGAAATGACATAGCAATATTTCACTTGAGCTCACTTGCCATTTTAAGTAGACCTTCATGGATTTGCATTAATGATATGAAACCGTGCCTAATACAACTACCGTGCGGAGAAAGGTAAAATGAAATTAGTTTAACTCATTGTCTGCTCTGCACTGAATTGACAGAGAAAATAAAATTGTAGATTGTTATACCATCTATAAAATCCTGAAGGATCAATCTTACAATATCCTCAGAAACTATGGATGGTGATACGCGAACTACGTAATAAGATTTGTTTACTTTTCTCTGAGGAAAAATTAAAGTTGGTGGAAAGTTTAAAAATATTATTTGTAAAAAGATTTCTAAATTATTTTGCTGCTCTTGAAACATAGCTTGTTCTGCTGTTTTTCAACAAGCAACAGAGGAACTTTTAAAGATCTCTGATTAAATGCAGTTTTGCCATGCTTTAAATTTTTCAAAAAATTTATATACTGGAATAAAATAAGAAGCAACAACAAAAAAAATCAACTGTCTGTGAGTCGCATTCCTGAGCAGACAGCAACATTGCACAACAGCTTGAGATTGGAAACAAGAGGGATCCTACATCCAGATGAAACTTCATGGGGATTTCAGGCAGAATATAATTATTTCATATAATTATATTATATACAAGCAGAATATAATTATGCAAAGTTGGAATTTTGTCAGGACACTGTGGTGAGCACCTATGCTTTGTGAAAAGCTTATGGGGATTTTTAATTACAATAAGTGGTCAGAATCTCAGTTTGATGTCTCAGCCAAGAGATGAATTGATATTGAACTACTAGACTCTCAGTACATGCCTGGGTAGCATGAAAATAACAGAACCATTAGACAGCTTGACTCACCTTATAGTGATGGCAGAATGGGCTGTATCTGAAATCTGGAACAATGATTAAAAAATACTGTTGCTATTCTACAGAAGAACCATGATTATGAGGGATGTAACTCTGTATTCAAGATTCTTTCATTCTGAGGGAAAGATATGCATCTGCTAAACATGCAGATATGTTATCTGTTCACTTTAGAAACACTTAAACAACCGAGCATCTATCCTTAAAAATTACCACAGAATGGAATAACTTTTAAGAAGTTATCATGCTATGGAATGAGTCTTATGATATGAACTCATTATGAGTTGTAGAGCCTTCAATCAGCAAAATGGATATTACACTGGATAGCTGAGCACCCAAAAGTTTCTTAACTGGTTCAGTCCTATCTGTCTAATCTATCTATCTTCTCATGTCACACCCAGCTCTAGTGTATCTGAACACCTTCCAAGTCTCTCTGGGGCAACAATTTTTTTTCATTATTTTTGGTAATGCAATATAAACTGGAGGCTACAGTATCATTATTTTATTGCTACCCCTGAGATATTTTTGTCAGATGTTAATTCATAATGTTGCAAACTTCTTTCAGAAGAACAGAAATTAGAGTTGATACTTTGGGAAAATATTTTTGCAGTGCTCATTAGTAGCTTTTCAACTTTTTCTATATGAATTATATTAGACATTTTCAAGATTACTTCAAAAGCCTAATAAGATTTCTAGCTGTAGAATTTCTAGTATATATATTTTTCTTCAAGTTAAGAATGCTTATATTTTGTTTAGGAAGCTGGACTAAGAATATATAATCTGATTAAACTGAATCAAATTTCTGACTGGCATAGCTTTTTTACTGTTATTTTTTTTCTGAGGGCTCATATGATAATATTTCTCCGAGTATGCATAGGTTTGTAAAGTGATGATAATTGTCTGCCTCACAGATAGATTAAAGAACACAAAATCCTGTCTGCAGAGTACCTAAAAAGTACTATGAGTTGGAGAAACTTAGATATTTTTTAAGTGCTGGAAGGAGAAAGAACAACATAAAACTAACCGAATCACTGTCCTGATTTTTCTGTAGTTAGCACACACAAATGCATACATATATAACAGGTAATAAAATGCATTTATCCACAGACTCTCAAAGTGAGGCAACATGATTGCCAGAACCCTAAACTCATGCAAAATATGATCCATACACAAAAAGTCAACTTACTTTCGCAGAGCTGCTACTGGCTTCACTGTAATTAAGTGCTAATCGTAGGGGTGTGCTGTTTTGCAAAGCAGTAAACTAGTTTCCTGAGTGGATAAACTGCAGGGTCAGAGGCCAGGGAGTTTACGCCATCAGGGGACCAGAATCATTGCTGAGAAAAGCAGCACACCTGTCCTGTTATTGTGATTATGAGACAAATGTGAATAAAGCCAGTAAAACAAAGTAACTTGAAAGTCTGGAAAATTTATGGGCATAATTGAAAATAGTGACATGTTGTACACACAGTCGATGTTGAGTGAGGCTCTGCTAGGTCCCATGGGAGAGCCCTGAGCTCTTGCAAGCGAAGTACACAAATGGGAGTTAGTCATCGGTGCCATCATTTCTTGGTGTGATCTTGGGAAAGTTGTGCCAGTTTTTTAAGATTTTGCTTTCCATCTGTAAAATGAGGATGTTAGTAAACTTCACAGGGATTTTTCCTAGCTCCAATAGCAAATTATGTAAACCTCTTCAGTATAATTGCAAGAAAAGTTTAATTCATAGCAAATGAAAATATTATCTTTTCCATATGTTTGACCAAATAGCACTGTGCATAAGAATTGCAATAGACGTAGTCAACACCAAGGAAAGAGCCGTATAGTTTTGTGAACAAGGAGAAGAAAGTTCAAGAGTAAGTTAAAATGACTATGTTTTATTTTTTGGCTTCCAGAGAAGGGAAAAGTGAAAAGCACTGTGATTTTTATCAGCAGAACACAACTTTTTCAGTAATTATTGAACTGTTAGCATTCACTGGTAGGGAACATCTATGCCAGCATGAAACGCAGGGAAAGTACATATGTACTGTTTCTGTATTATGGGATCCAAATTTCTGAAGCGTCTCTCAATGGCAGATAAGACTAAAATAGTTTGAAAACCAGGTCATTTCTTGATTCAGTGGAAATTTCATATGAACATAGAAAGAGCCTTCTTCCTCAAACACCAAGAACAAACAAACAAAAAATCCCTACAGTTGACATTTCCCTATAATTACATTAACAATCAAAATGTCCCTAAGATGGAGAAATGAGCTTGCAGAATTTCTTGCTTGTAAGTATGAGTGAAACTAAGACTTTAGAAAATTTTCAAAGGCTGACACACTTCGAATCCTAAGCAAACTACGCACATGCATAAAATTATGTATGTATGTATGTACACATTTTTTATAACAGTGTATGTTGTTAAAGACTTTAGGGGTATATTTTGAAGGATAAAGAAGATTCAGAGTCTATATGTAGCCCTGTCCCGTTATCCCTCACACCATAACTCCTCACAAGATCAGAGATGGTTCACAAAACTGGGCAGTCTTCTCAGATCACTGAGGCACAAATCACCTGGAAGCAACCACCAAGTAAATCCAAAAGTGAAAGAAGACAACATCCTTCTGCCTGCACAGTTTATTTTTCAGATGACTTTTTCCCTGCCTCCTAATCTAGACAATCTGATTCCAATGGGATTAGTGAAATAATGCCACAGAAGTTAGACTTAAGGTCTGCTCCCACCTAGCAGACCCTGTGTACGTAAATGATGTCTGTTAATCTCTGTCGTTCACTCTGTGGGTCTTTGTGGTGATGAGAGATTCACTTTCTCACATATGTGCTCCTGTGGGTCTTACCAATGTGTGTAAACACCTGATGGGGAGAGCAGACAAGGCAGATCCAGACTCTCCTCAGCAGTGATCGGTGAAAGGACAAGAGACTATGGGCATAAACTGGAATACAAGGAACTCCATTTCAACATAGGAAGAAGCCTTTTTACTGAACATGTGACCAGAAACTGGAACAGATCACCCAGAGAGATTGTGGGATTTCCATCCTTGGGGCTATTCAGTACCTGTCTGGAAATGGTCCTCGGGAACTTGCTGTAGCTGATCCAGCTTTTCACAGGGGAGTTGGATTAGATGATGTCCAGAGATGCCTACCAACGCCAAATATTCTGTGATTCTGTGAAAACAACAATAAGCCTTACAACTTGTATGATGATAGCTCCATTTGAGTAATCCCCCTATAGCTTTATTGCTCAGGAAAATGAAATGTATGACTTTCACATCTTCCAGATGGAGTACACACTAATAAAGGAAAACAGCAGAATTGAGTTATAATGAGATTCTTTTAAATCTAGATGTTACTGATTTTTGATGGTGTAGAACTAATTTGTGCACAATGAGTCTTCACTCACATACATCACTGCAGCAATGCTGTATGGTTCCTATAGAAGGCTTTTATTTATAGATCTCCTGGGGCATTGCAGATGCGCTCTGCAGTTACACCTGATTTTGTAGAATATGAGGAAATCACACCAGAAAATACTTTAATCTCAAAGCAAATTAGCCTAATCTGTTAGATAAATCTCTTAGTATTCTCTAAAATAGATGTTCCAAGATTTACCAAAGCAATTTACTACCTGACTTATAGGAAGCTTTTACTAATATACAAAATTAATCCACCTTCCTGTAATTCTTACTCATCTACTCTGCCACGAAAAATAGGCTCTTTTCAGCGGTATTTGATGTACTCAGAGGTTGATGTCTCTTCTCTCGACTGAACAAGACCATGTTTTCTAGATCTGCAGTCACTCTCACTGAACATATCTGGACGCAGTCCGTACCTTTCTTTAATGTATGCATTGGGTTTGTATACAGGTTTGGCTTTTTAGATGGAGTTATGTATGTTTATACAGCTATATGTTTATATATGTTTATATAGCTTTTTTAATTTTTTTTTTTTTTTTTTTTAAATGAAGGTTGAGGGCCACACATTACAAACCATGCTGGCTTTTGAAACAAAATCAGACTTTTGAATTATTGCATAGAATCTTAGGGGAGGAAGAGTAGGGGGAAATTCTGGAGTACTCTGAATCCTTTTTCTCAGAGCAAGCATTTGCAGTGGTTTAAGATGTTATTACTCTTCTGACAGATGTTGTTGCCAGAGTAGCAGTGTTAGGTTATTCACAGATATTAAGGCCAGATCATGATTTTCCTCTCATTTAAACTGTTTCATAAAAATCCTACATCAAGTTCAAAAGTTGCTGGTTGAGCTAGGCATATCTTTTAGAAAGATAGACAATCTAGATTTAGAGACTCTCAGTGATAAGGAATATGCCCAGATCCCTAGATAAATTATTCCAATGGTTAATTACCCATTTTAATTGCTAGTCTGAGTTTGTCCAGATTAAGCTTCCAGTCATTGGATACTGGTATGTTTTTGTTTACTAAACAAAGAATCCCCTACTATCACAAATATTTTTCTAGCTGCTCACCAAGACAGCTGTCTCAGATCTTGGCTCACACTTATGGCCCTTTTCTGCAGCCTTTCTAACGTGCCAGTATTTTATCTAGTGTGAGCATATCGGAACCAGTGTGATTCAGTACTCATCTAGTCGTGCATACTCAGCTAAGCACATCATTCAAGGCTTTGGAGGACTTGTTGTGTTGTAGTGATTCAGATTCACAAACTGGGGTCACATCATACTTCATTTTCATGCATTTCTTTTTCATGCAGAAGGTCCATTGTACCAATATTTTCCCTTTCATTCAGTATCGCAAGTCAAGAGGACTGAGTGGGCACTTTGAGAGCTTAGATCCTCTTCTAAAAAATGACTGGAGAAACGTTGAATGTTGACTTAGAGAAGGGTTTGGTTTTTGTTTTTTTTTTTGCTTTGTTTTATTTTTGTATGATTTAGTCGCTTCTTGCAGTGGCAGCTTGGGCTTTTAAGGGACTTAAAAATTGTCATCTTAATCTCAACCAGAAGGAAGGTAAACAGAATTACAGCCATCTGGCCCCACCTTGCCGTGAGGAAGTCCTGTTTAAAAGTTGGAACTGCAGCTTGTCCTTCGGTAGCATTACTAAGTCCCTTCTGCATGAGATTATTTTGTGTCTGGTATCCCTGGAAACTCTGAGCAAAAACAGAAGAGGTAGGCTTCTTGTCTACAGAGAATTTCTTGATATTTGGCAGATTGGACAAGTAGCTACTGCACATGTGCACATTGACTCAAACATGCATGTGCAGTGAGCTGGATTTGTCCTGGATATGTTGGATTTAAAAGCACAGGCACTGAAAGTCTGATATATACCAGATACCTCCAGTCCCTGCATCTGTGCTGTAAAATCAGGTTGTTTATATACAGTTAATTTGCCCTACCTAGAATCTATTTAATATACTCCACTTCTACATAGGGCATTGATGCCACTTGGGTTCTGCATGATATGTATATGCTGAGAACACTGGGATTTGGAAATTGTGCAAATGAGTCCAATGCCCTCTTTGCTCAGTGGCCACATTAATAACCTCTGGAATGGGGCCTGATGGACTGATCAAAAAGGTGGAATCCAATGACTTACTTTTGTGGAAATTCCTTAGGACAGGAGTAGTGTCTCTTTCCCTTTGATTTTAATTTACAATAATTAGTGGAGAATATACTATTATCGTTCCCTTGATTAATATCTCAGAGTTTTAAGATTTCATCTTACTGAAAACATGTAGCACTAACGTTGGAATTTTCTCCACCTCCACGTTTAGCTTTTTCTTTTAACTTATCTATGCCTTTTTAATATAGAATTAGTGGAAATTGATTAGTACTGGCAAACTGACAGGACATTTCACAAGCCCTGAGTTGCTTAATTCCTTCTCTACATCATAGGTTTCGTACCATTGCTCCCAAAAACAGAATACAGGCGTTAAATTTGTTGTAAATACTTTCTCAGATATTTTTTCTAAGTGCTCTTCCACTATTTGTAGCTGTTAAAAGTCTAAGTGAGAAAAGTAGTAGATAAGATCACCTTGTCCTCCTTGTTATCGTTATCATTCTTTAAAGCTGTGACAGATAGCACTTCTTTCTAGCAAACAGAAGAAGGGAACCATCTTTAAAAATCCTATCACATAAAACAAGGAAAGGAAAAGAATCCAACTAATGTGGAGTAGGCCATATGATGATAAGTATCTTCATTGTCTGGGCCATACATAGTTTGAGAATAAAATTACTTTGATCTAATACATTCTTTGATCTAAAGAAATTAACCATCTTCCCTTCTTTTGGTAAGAAACAGCTGAGACTATATAGGCAGCTTTCATGGCAGGATATGTTATTAGCTTGGTTCACTTCCCATTTTTCTCCCAGAAGGTCTGTACATTTGTGTTACTTTGCTCTTGGTCTGCTCAAGGACTGCCAACTTTGTCCATTCCAGAGGAGCAGCCAGTTCACTCCAGGTCTGCTCCAGCTGGAGCACACAAAGGTCACTTAACTTGGGTTCTCCTGACTCGACAGCCTTGCACTCTCAAGTGTCTTTCCATCCTGCAACACATACCCTTGGTGTCGTGCTGTAAACCATGGTGGCTGGCCACAGCAGAACTCTGTCATTGGTTCAGGCACTTGGAACTGAAAAAGCTCATAAAATTAGCAATTGTTTTTGAAAACCAGAGTGGGGTTTGCAGTACCTTACAATTCTAGCACTTAATAGCGTGGGTTTGAGCCAGAGCACACCAGCCAAACAGGGACACAGGGCTCAGCCTATAGACATAGGTTGCGGTCAGAACCACTGGCGGCCAAAGCCAATTACAGCAAAACAAACAGAAAATTAAATCCATCTGTATATATAGGAGTCGTGAGACAGGTTTTTCCATGTAAAATTCTTTCCTCACCACCTATGGTGTTTGGAGCAAGACTATACCACCACAGAATTACACAAGGCCACAATGCTAAAGGAGAAAAATCTCTCATCCTTTGTTTTAGCCTCTCCTTGCCCCCTGATCCATAATGACCATTCGGTCTTCTACAATCCCTTCTTCTGGCTAATGTCAAATGCAAAACATGGAATAAATCTGACATCATGATAAGACAGTGGGTTGATCCCAGCATGTGTATCTCTCTCTAATTACCTGGCAATCAGTTTGAACCTGTTCAATATATTCTCTCATTATTGTAGCATTTGTAGGAGCCAATGCTTTACTCAACTGGTTGTCATTCCCTGCTTCAAAGTGGATTGGAGATCTTAGAGTATAAATGTAGCTGACAATTTTAATCTAGACTTTAGCCAGGCTCTAGAGAGAAAGATCTTCTTGAGAGGAATATCTGATTACTCTCTGAGAATAAGTGAAAAGGCATTAGCAATGATGTATTGTCACATTTTCTTACTCCAGATTGCCTGTGCGCACTGGGTTATGTAAGCATTTCATAAAATGATGATTGGACATTCATAATTTGATATCCTGAAGATATTCAAAGTTCCTGTTTCTATAATATAAACAGATTTAATTTGTATTGTTTTCTGAAAAGAAACATGAATGATACATGAAAATCAGTGCCGAAATCCCATTTTTGAAGAAAAAAAAAACCTTTTTATTACATTTTTATACGACGCAGAAATGAAAATTAAACAGGCATGAAGAAATTCTTAAATAGAACAGGCAATTAAATGAAGAAAAAGTAGTCACTTTTCTGAGTTCTATTGCTTAGTTTAAAACCGTATGGGCAGAAATGTTTGCTCACTTAGTTGACTTCATTATGCAGTATATTTTACCAGCCCATGAAAGTTTTCAGTTTTCTGCTTGGAGAACTAAAACCGTTCCCAGCTAAAATCCCCTGTGAGTTCACAGTAGTTTTGTCAAAACAAAGACTTGGAGACTTTGGCATGAGCACAGAAAACAAATGTGAATTTCTTCCTTTTTTTAAGATAAGAGATCTTTTTATGGATTTTAGATATGTGATTGGTAGACAAAATCTATATGTATTTTGGAAATGGGCTTCCTTACCAAACAGCTGCTTTCAATATAGACAGTGCACTGTTAATACTAAAGTAGAGGATCCTGATGAGATGTCAACAGGAATACTTCCCCAGTTTTGTTTATCCGCTTGCACAAAAGTTAAACCCAAACTAGACATGGTGTAGAAGGAGTTTCTTCAGTCCTCTGATCCCCCCTGTACCTTAGAGGACGATGCTACTCAAAAGGTTTCGTTCTGTTTTACCTAGTAAAGCAGCGGCTGAAGAAAGAGCTATAAATAGCATCAAAGGTATTATATCAGACTGAAAAAAAAAAAAAAAAAAAAAAAAAAGGATTATTTAAGCTAAACAGCTGTAAAAGCAGATGGGAATAAACCAATCATAAATAAACTAAAGATGAAAATTAGAATATGACCTGTAAAAGAGCAGTAGGCTAATAAAGCAGTAGAGTTTACCTGTGTAATAAGAGTGGCAGGACGTGGTATGGGGTTCCTGCTGCCCTCCAACAAACCAATGGACACTGGGGTCATATGATCCTCCCAAAATATTAGACCTATGTATCTGTCTCTTAAAACAGTACAGTTGAGATTAGACTATGGATCCTTATCTTTGAATCTGGGAATTCTTAACCACTTTCTTTGGCTATTCCTGGAGTATTTTTATTTATATCACAATGTCATCAATAGAATACAAGCACCTAAAATTTTGTTTACCGGAGAACTATGCTCATAACAGCCAAATAACTCAAAGATAATCTTCCAACTTGAACGAAATAATTTGTGCTTGTACTCACACAGAGCTGAAACCCAGTCTACATGTCTGTCTACAAGTGGTTGCTGGTGATATGTGTTGATCTCAAGGTGAAAAAAGCATGATTAAATTAGTCCTGTACTTCCAAAAGTCACTGGAGTACATGACATATCACTAAAATTTCCACCAAATCTCACCAAAATCTCTGGATTTGCCTTATTCAAAATCGTATCTTTGTATCACAAACAGAAGTAATTGGAAGATATGATGCCATTTTTTTTTCAACTTCAATTTTGACAAACCTTTCTGATTTTCATATTTGTGAAGATTTTACTGCAGCCTCCTTAGTTTGTTTTGATTGCTTTGAGTTCTTGGCCTAGCTCAGATACATTTAACATCTTTCAGGTGTGAAAAATTATAAAACAGTCTGTCTCTTCATAATCATAACATAAATTTTATGTTTAATATAAAAAAAAAATGCATTGAAAGGTAAAGCAACATGTAATTAATAGCAAACCTGGCTAATGATAGCTAAAATACATCAAAGCATCCTGCAGTCCATTGGCTAGTATACCTGCTTTCGGCAAACTACTAACTTCCAAGCAAATTAACTTCTTTTCTAACAAGGGATCTTCTTAAGTTTTATAGTGAGAGACGCTGATTGAAGCTTTGCTTCATTAATAAGATGATAGGTACAGGTCATCAAATTATGTAGGTGATGCATGATCTTCCTACAGTATTTTACTTTATGACTGCTGAAGATGTGGTACTCATATGTGTGTTCAAAAGCAACCACTGTTATGCTAGTTATGTTCAGAGTTATGTTTAGAACTTAGCTAGAGGGCTAATATACCAAATCACTATGCTTTTTAGAGATGATTTTGGCCATCAATTTAAATCAATACAGCAGCCATCAGTTTGTTTTATGCATCTGTCAAATGCAAAATGATGCGTTACATTTAATTTTTTTTGATCGGTGGATTTTTATGGCAAAAAGAGATTGCAAAGACTATTTGAATTTTCTATATAATGCATTACATGGAATTCCTCCAGTTAAGAGAGTTACTGGACTCTGTTGCATGAGTAAGTCCTATTAAGAGAAGTCATATGCAGCTACAGCTTATCCAACCTAGAATTAGATTAGGATCTTCACAGGAATCATAAGGAGTTAGCCAGGACAAAAAATCTGATCACCTTCCTACTTTTAAGACCTTTACTGTAGACTTGACTCTGTAGAAGAACTGAATCTACATGAGAACATTATATCAAGAAAGTAATAACTGCCAAAATTTTATATGTAGTCTTGGAGACCTTGCATAGTTCATTTGTTTATAAAATTCTCCCTGATTCCTGTCCGTGTTGTGGTTAATTGCTAAATGAATCTTATCATGAACCTGCCATTTTTTTTGTGCCATTATCAAACATTTTAAAGATCACTTTGCTGTTTCCTCTACCTCTGCGGGTCTTTCTCCCATATTGATTTTTTATCTCATAAGTATTCAATGACATCATGTTTCCTTGCCCTCAGGGGCAGGGCCTAAACGAACACAGCAGAATTACAGGGTTTCAAGAAGCCCTCTGTTCAAAGTGTCCTCACAGCTGTGAGTCAACTTTCCTTCACTGATGCTGTATTTTCATAGCATTGTTCAGCTCTAATGATGAGAAGCCAGTTGCACAATAAAGATAGATGCAGTCTTGTTTCCCTGCTTACTAATCTGAAGAAGCTGTTGTGCTTTATGCTTCATCTAACAAGAAGTATAAGGTGGAGCTTTGGGAAGATGAGAACATGTTCAGACCCATTTTCTGATGGAGGTTTTCAGACGGGTCTGAAATCATATATGGCCATCATCCATCATTAATAGCTAGTTTTTAACTTCATCAGCTGAGTAGCATTTTGATTATGTGCTTGCATTGAAGTATAGAGGGAATGAGAGAAAGAAGAAATGGAGAAAAACAGAGAGAGAGAGAGATGTGATTTAAAAATCGAGTTTTAAAACACAGATAATTCAAAATCTCCTACTCTATATTTAGAATTCTTCATAGTATTCACCTCTTTGGCTCATAAAATGGACTCATCTTCCTGACTGTAGAATTATTTCTCTGTATGCCCCTTATTCATTGTGATCATTATGTATTGCTATATAATTTAAACCTACTCAATCAGAATCACTTAGTTTTGCATTTCTGATCTTCAGCCTCTTGTCTCCAACCCGAGGAACTGTAGGTGGAACAGTGGAAGATTCCTATAAGGTTATGAAGGTTAAGGTTAAGAACTCTTTATTATTATTATTATTTTTCTTCTAATTCAGAAAAAAATGCATTAAATACAAAAAAGAATTACTTGCAATTTGACTTCCATAGTTTAGAAAGTATTACAATAAATAGTTTCTTCTTCACATCTGAAGAAAGCTAAAATCTTGGTACCTCTGTAAAGAAAAACAAACACTTTGTCCTTTACGAAAGTATAAATCTGGAGTCATATACAGAACTTGATTTTGGTTTACAATCATAGCCCAAGCTGGAGCAGTTTTTAAGGAACTGATTCATGAACTAATTAAACAGCTTGACCCTACAGGCAGCTGTGCCCATGAGAGAGGCAGGGCTGGGAGCTTCAGCTTGTTTGACATTAATCAATGCCTTGCGCCTAAAATACTGTGAACTAAATGTTTGGTTAATAAGATGATGAACTTAAGAATTGAAGATGAATTCCATTTTTCATTGTAGCTAAAAGGGTCAATGCAGCACACTAGATTTATAGATAGAAGCACTAGATCTTGTGCACAGGAGTTAGGAAAGAAAGGGCTTAAGAGGATCTTATTAAAGACAGTTATGAACCCCAGCGCTGGGGACATCAGGGACATATCAGAGAGAAGGAGATGGAGGGCAGAGAAGGTGATACACTCTGGATGCCTTGGTGAATTTGAGGTTGTACTGAAACCCATGAGAGGCTGACAGCCCTGTCAGGAATGAACTTTTTGGAAAGGGGAAGTGGAGGAATAATAATGGCTTCCTGTGAAGTTATGTGGGAAATTGATCCAGCCCCGTGATAACCCCTAATGACTACCATCAAAGTCACCTTATCTTCATCCTTCACCTACATGAAAGGTCAGAAGGTTTACAGTCTGCCACAGTTTTCTCATTGGTTTTTGTTTTTTTGAACTGTACTTTTTTCAAAAAAAGCTAGATGAAAAATGTTTGTTCCCGTTCATGTAATATTTCAGAGAACCAACATCTGTTTTCTTTCTAAATCAGCACAAACACAAAATTATGTTGACATTTTCCACATACAGGAATTTCTGAAAAGGAATTGGAAAACTGAAAGGGATTAAAAATTAAAAATTCCAAGGCAGCAAAATAGGCAGATAACCAGGTAAACCAGGCCAAGGAGCTTTCTGCCCAAAAAGCAGGCCAGGCCAAAACAAGAATCTGTTTTCTGTCAAAAGATTTGACAAAACTACTATGTCTCACTAAATATTTCAATGTCTCTGATCACTCTTGTGTCAAGGGAGTGCATTCTTCATGCAAAAGGTACCAGGTTGGGATTACAAATGCGTACCTACTAGCCACTATGCCACAAACTGGACAATAGAGAAAGGATGATTAATAACCATTAAAGACAGATTTTTTTTATGGAGGAGAATGAGTCACAGAAGCAATATATTCTGTTCTTCCCCACTAAACTAAAGATGAAAGACAGTGTCAATTAAAATCAAAATATTACTCTGATGTTCACAGAATAATAACATCCATATGTGCTAACCTAGTAAAAACCATCTTTGTGTAAGTCTTCTTAATGTAATTGTGATATTATATCAGTGGACAGAGCCAAAAAGCATGATAATATCTTTTATAATAAAATTCATAGTATAAAGAATTATAAAAATGTTGGGAAATAAGAGCATATCATCTTTCTGTTGCTTGTTTTCATAAATCTGGGATGACTCTCACTTATTGCTACTCTCACCATGTTTTCTCCTTCACACAGAAAAAGTCATTTTCCAGTATGTGGATATTTATTAGAAGTGAAATATATCTCCTGTAAAACAGTATACATCAAAATTTGATGGTTTGCTCAAAGTTTGCTGATGTATTTGTATCATTTTAGAGAAAGCGCAAATCCAGATGAGGGTTTGAAATTGCAGATATTGATAAAAGTAGGATGAAAATTTACCAGTATGAAATTATAAGACTTACTTACAGGTAACCTACTAAATAAAGATTTTGAAATTGGTTTAGAAAAACTCTGCTTGGATGAATGTGATACAAAACAAGACTGATGACTTAATCTACATTTTGCACACCATTCCTTTGATTTAATCTTCAATATGATTAGCTAACTCTTTGAAAGGACATTTCCTGCAATTCAACTTACTAAAGAAATGCTTTTTCTTCATTCTGCCCTCAAACATCTACCTGTCCTCAATGTCTTCTACACGGCTATATGCAACAACCTGTTTGTTAAGTCTGTGATGGACAGTGATTCAGTCCTGCATCAGTAACTGGTTTTCCACAATAACGTGTATGTTGGCACTATCTTATTTAGCAATCTGTAGCTGTAGAGTGTAGTGATTTTTGTCACTGTTTCAGTTTTCAAATAGCTATTTTGCAGGTGCTTAAATATGGAGCAGGAGCTTAAATATGGTTAAAAAATAGTCTCTCTCTATGTATGTTTACATGTACTCTCCTACAGCATTTGAAATGCCGTTTTCTTAGGGATTAGCATAAGCATATTACAGAGTGGCCATCAAAGACCAGGACATGTTCAAATGATTGAGGGGTCCTAGCAAAGGCACTTGACTGACACCCTTACATGCAAAGCATATGACTCAGTGCAAGACTGTCTTCCCAAATTCATCTCCCATAAAGAATGGGGTGTGGCAAGGGAAATAACATGTGATTGCTTTGATAAAACTTGTTAGCCATAAAAGTTTGGGATGGCTGTGTTTTTTTTTTTGGGTGGCAAAGTAAATAAGTATGTTGGTCATCCTGAGTACATACCAGCATAGCCTCTGCACCACATCACATAGTCACTTATGTATTATCCCAAATTCAGCTACAAATCCAGGCCCGTTTTTTCCAGGAACAATGAGTTTTAAAATTCTTTGTTAGCTCAGGTCTTCCTCATAAAAATATGTTTTGCAAGCACATAAAGAGGAAGAAATTCATTTGAACTTAGTGCTTTTGGACAAGAAACTGTATTCACTGTAAGATACAGTATTAATATTTTAAGATTAGCCACATGCACCACATCCCTTATATAATTCTCTTGCTAGTTTGTCAAGCTAGCAATAATGAAAATGAAAATGACATTTTTTATTAATGATAATAACATAAGAAAAAAAGGAATTAGAATTTGTTTCCAAAGCTTGGGTTTAGTGTATTTAGGCTAGCATTTATTTACGGGGGGAAAATATTTTATATATTTTTTAATAGAGTATATGATAGAGACCATTTTGAGGAACAAAAAACAAACAAACAAACAAACAGACTGGATACTTCATAAAACCATTTCCCATTATTTTACAAATTAGATATTGCTGTTGAGAAGGAGCACTGAGATAGATATCTCTGTTCTTAAGATACAATGGAGTTGTTCAGATGAGGGCAAATCTTTTCTATGCAGGAAAAACAGGGTTTGCGTTTCGGTCATACTGAATGGTGCAATGCATACTCGTGAAGAACCACCTTCTTACTTCCAAAAGTTCAATGCACTTCTCTCATCTTCACTTTGTTTGCAAACACTTAGCACAAGAAATGGAAACTGTATTTCTTTTGGAAAGGAAGGACATGTGGAGAACATGTGACTTAGCAGTCCGCATGTTCCTGGAGGCAATTCAGGTGTTAAGAGATGTAAGCAACAGAAATTGGCTTGAGCTTTGCAAAGCGGCAGGTTTTGGCAGGTTTTGAACTTTTCAAACACTTGTGCTGATCTGTTAACTTTTTTTAGTGGTGATCTACTTAAAAGAAGTGGTCTTATTTTGTTCATGATTGCAATCCATGTCACTGCTTCCACATACTTTTTCCCCATCTTCTGCTCAGGGATGTGTGGAGTAGATACAAAGCAGAAGCCAAGAATTAAAAGAAAGAATTAACTATACTTAATATTTTTTCTATTAAAAAAAAAAAAAAAAAAAAAAAAGCTTAAAAAGCACAGAATGTGCTCCTTTTTTTTTTTTTTTTTTTTCTCCCTCTCATTTAATTTCCATTTTTGGTCTTAGAGCGGCTTATAACTTAGGAATGGAGGAGGGCACACTCCCTCCTAGCCTGTTAGACAAGGACCAAAATTGCAGTTTTCTCAGGAGCTGAGTCTGGGAGGACTATTGACCCGAAGGAGCATTGGACTGTACAAAGCTTCACCTGCAGTACACGTAAGACAAAGGAAGGTATTAGGCTACTCCAGAGGACAGGAATGGTCCTCAGTCTTAGAGGAATAAGGAACTTTCTGAGACTTTTCTTGACATATGGGAGTCTGCGAAGAAGCCTGTAAGTTTGCTGCATTGTGAAGGTCATAAAGTCCATGCTTTGTGAAATTATCTTCAAGAAACTAAGATGAAGCCCGAGATGGACAGTTCTTAAGTGGCAAGACAGCAAGAGAAACCAGTTTGGAAAGAGCAACAGCACCCATTGTTGCCCTCAGGAGTGCTGCAACTGAGACCCCAATATGTCACAGTCTTGGCTCTTGACATATGTAGTATATACTCTATTGGAGATTATGTCTTCCAAACTTTTCCAAATTCCAAATTTTTTCTTTTTTGCCATATCACCAGAATAAAAAATTTGGCTCTAAAAAGTGATTCTCATACTTGACAAATAGGCCATATGCTGAATGATTTCTTATTTTTTGGGTACCAATAAGTAACTTTTACTATCTTCTTTTTAATTTTGCAGGACTGAGAGCAGAGAGAGAAACTGGATTCTGTTCCACCTCCAGCATCTTCAGCAGAATTCCCACTAACATCCAGTCAGATACACTTGAATAAATTTGCTGAAGTTACCAAGTTTGCAGAAGTGTCACTGAGGCTTTAATGATATCTCTAATGTTATATTCTATCATTATGTGTAGTGCAATGTACAACTACTATGAAATATGCTTCAAGGCTTGCAGCAGAGAGTAATTAGATTACAGCCCTCTCCTTGTCAGGCCTCTTGTAATCTTTTCTATATAGACATGTAGTGCCCAAGAAGAAACAATTCCATCCGCTGAAATTTCAGAAAATTCTTCATACTTGAAAAATGGACTTTCTTCATGAGAAATGCACATATTATCAAGATTTTAGCTAGGAAAGTGGCTCAGCTCCAGGGGCTTCTGTTCTAAATGAAAGGAAATTCATTTGGTAGTAGTCAACAGTGAGATGTTCAGAACGCAGCCAAGGCCTAAAAGATGCAGTTTCAAATATTTGGGCTGTTGAATTCAACCCTGCGTGAATAAAATGCATGAATAACAGCCATTCACAGGGTTTTTTACATGTGACTAGTGATTGCCTGGGCTGCCACTACCTGGGCTGCCACTCTTTTATAATAGGTGTTTCACAGTAATACAAAGTAAAACAATTTTTAAAATCTTCAGTCCAGAAGAGTACATGTGACTTGGTGACCATCTGCTCACTAGGCATGGCAGATGCTGAGGTTCAAGGACTATGTGGTGATTCCTGTTAATCTGCATCTTCTCACCTGTGGGGGTTTTCCCATCAACCCTTACTCTGGCTGAGCTTTGGTGTTGCCCCTGTGATAGTACATGGTAGGAGATGTTGCCTCTGTTGTACTAGAGTTGGAAAGCTGTTTCTCCACCAGCCTGTGCTCAGGATTTACCTTAAACTATTCCAGTGTGGCCTACATATTGCCATGAACCATGAGGACAGAGCATCCATACAATCAGTCAGATCCTCTTCGCAAGCAGCTAACCTGCAAATCTTCTATTTTATGATTGTATTTGCAGGTGCCCCTAACGGGCAACATTCACTCTCAACATCCAGGAGCACAGAGAGGGAGTGCAAACAATACATCCTTCTTTAATGATTAGTTTGTGATCCATCTTCTGCTCCCCCTTGTCATTGGAGTGTCTGGTTTACTGACACTGCTGGACTTGGAAAATCTCAGTGTCCATTTAGCCAAGGGAAAATTGATGAGTATTTCCTCAGGATATTAGGATCATTTGCCATCTAAATACCAAATGAGAGGAAGAACGTAGTCCTTTAATGTTTCTTAATGAAATCTTAAATTCTGAATGAAAATAGAGTCTGATTTCTCCTGCTTTAGCAATATGCCCATTTTCGTTATTTGGCTCTCACAACAGTTCTGAATTATTTACACTTATCTTCATTTTAGTCAAATTCATTTCCAATAACTTCACAAAAAAGTCATAAAAATATATCTTCTGGTTTATGCTGTTTGGATTTTTGTTTGTTTGTTTGTTTGTTTGTTTTTCTTTTTTTTTTTCTTTTTTTTTTTGGTTTCATTTGTTTTTATCAACAGTGCTTTGGTACATCCCTATACCCTCAGTTCTTATGGCTCCTGTAACTATGAACTATTTGA
>VZSV01000030.1:6156897-6181048 GCA_013398735.1 Nothocercus julius
GAAAAAAAAAAAAAAAAAAAGGAAAGAAAAAAAAATCTAGTTATGATCTCAGGCTAATATGTGCAGTGAATCAGGACTACTCTTCCAGAAGCTTTAATTTGTATGTCTGCTTTCTGGAAACTTTCCTAAGTCAGCTAAGAAAATGTTCCAGATCCAGCTTGTGTGAATGTACATACAGTAAATGCCTCTTGGATCATAAAATGACTCCTGTAAGCCAAATACACTCCAGTTAGAAGCCTCACCCCTGATTCTGATCTCACACCATGGCTACATCAACTCAGCTGAGACTTCAGAAACAAGACCAAGAAATTAGAAATTCCTTGTCCGTTGACAATAAGTAGATTTTTTTATGAATTCCACAAGTCTCAACACAATTTTCCCTGATGGACAAGTTATTTATTGGCAAAACTGCATTATTTTATGGCCCCGATCCAGCAGAGAACTTAAGCGTGTGCTTACTTTTTAGCGTGAGATTAGTCCCATTGATTTCAGTACAGCTTCATATATTTAAAGCTAAGTTGCATTTAAGTGCTTTCCTGGATTGTGGCCTGTTTCTTCTGTCAATAACAGGAACTCAGTGGAGATTATAGTTGCTATGAAGAGATGATATAAGTTTAAACAACTGAAAAAGATCAGACTATACAGGACTGTCAAGATCTATGAAATTTGTATATATTTTAGAGCACAGCACACTGACTCTTCCTCATAGAAACTGCAAATACATTTTTTCCCTTTTGAACTGTATTCATTTCTTTGTGTTACGTTTCTTGCCTGGTTTCTTTATTCATATGCACATGAGACCTGAGTATTTGTGATCATGGCCATTTGTGGCTAATTCCAATGAGAACTGAAAGATCTAGAAAGAAAATGACAGGTTGTATTTTGGTATCTATTTATAATCTGAAGTGAAGCTTTTCTACCTCCTTGTTTACCTACACCACACAGGTATATGCCAGTTTTCCAATATGCCTTTCAAATAAAATAATATGGAGATTAAGGAGATTTTTCCATGCAAGTTTCCTAGTACAGTGACTTAAAAATGAGCTTCTGAGTTGTATTTCTCTTTGTGACTGAGTGGCTTGAACACTTAAACTGAGATTTGCCACCTGAGATACACAACTAGTAATTGTGCTGTTGGGCGATGTTATTTCTCTGGTTACACTCTTAACTCCTTTGGAAAGGGGCCTGAAGATGAACTGCTACTAGCAGATTACCATTATTACATTCTTTACAAGAATGTGCTCTAAGGTTATTAAAAAATGTGACACCAATTCACTCACACTTTCTACTTCATCTTCCCTACATTACCTCCCAGGGACATTACAAATTGAAGTTATATAAATGTCTGCAAAGTCGTATAAATTACCAGGTACTATTATCTGCCATAACTAAATTGCCGAAAAAAAACCAGTTTCCTTTAATGATCATATTCCTGAAACCTCAGACAGATCATTGTATCCTTACACTAAGAAGCACTTGATAGGTAGGCCAAGAAAATGCAGGTATCATTTCTTGTGTCTCACAGTAGATTTCTAAAGTAATATTACATCGTGCATACCAGATGTAGTACATACGAGCCAAAGCTAAATACCACTGTTGTTCTGTCTCCTCCACTTTATCTGTGCACAGCAATATATTTTATCAGAAAGGAATTTCCTACAGCCACCTCAACACTGTCATACATCAAAATACAGTCCTCTGAAACCATCTTCAATGTAAAGGGCAGCTACAGGTGTCTCATGTATCTAACAAAAATGCGTTTGTGTTGGGTTTTTGAGACAGACAAGACTGGCTGTATTTGAAAAATCAGGCCACCAGACAGGCTGTGTGAATTACTGGTTACTGAACACCTCAGGGCAAGATTTTTGTCAACACATCATGAACTCAGGTGATGAGTTTTCAAGTCTGAGCATCCAAATAACTGCAGTGCAAAGCCATACCTCTACAGTTGTGCCTTTGTAAGTGCTGCATTGAAACCTATGTTGCTATATTTCATGTGAGTATATCACACAGACTAATTTTCTATCATTAAGATAGGCATAATCAGTGGCTGGCTCCTCTTTTGAGAAGCTGCCTGACTTCTGGGCTGTGCGGGGTTGGAACTCTGAAAAAGAGCTGGAGAACAACTGTGTCTCCAGGAACCTGTGCTGAGTCCTCATTAAGAAGAAGAAGGGT
This sequence comes from Nothocercus julius, assembly GCA_013398735.1. Taxonomy (NCBI): domain Eukaryota; kingdom Metazoa; phylum Chordata; class Aves; order Tinamiformes; family Tinamidae; genus Nothocercus; species Nothocercus julius. The sequence continues at coordinate 6,159,073 of VZSV01000030.1, forward strand.
GGATAGATTTGTCCCCTCCTATCACCACCTCAAAAACAAACAAACAAACAAACAAACAACAAACCCAACCAGTAAACTCCTCATTTGGGTTTTAATATGTCTCCATTCACAAGCTGAGGTGAAAACATTGTAGCAGTAGTCTATCTACTGAAACAGAACAGCTCGAGAGCTGTAGAAGCAACTGAAGCATCGAAGTTCACTCGTTGGCCCTGAATTCTTTTTTTAAAATTAGAGCTATAACCATGGAAGATATCTGTGCTGTTAACAAAAGCAAAAGAGAGATTCAGCTTTACTTTTTATACACCTTTCAAGTTGGCTCCTGTTCCACAAATCAAGGGGTAGGTTTGATGAAAAATACATGTTTGGTGTCTATAAATCTTATCTTAGAATGCTATTGATACAGGAACCGTTTAGAGATGGAATAGAAATCATGGTTACTGAAATGTCCTTCTGACCTTCAGTATTCAAATATATCCTCTTAATCATTCCCAAGTGATGTTAAACAATTCTCCTTTTAATATGAGATATATGGAATTAATTTAAGAAAACATAGATTATAGATTATTTGTTGGAAGGTAACGGCAATAGATCTGCATGCTATTTAGCGACCCATAGGGATTGACAGCAAAGCATTGTATAAAATTCCCATAACTCTAATCAGGTATTACCATAATTTGATGAGCCCAGAAAAATAAACAGAATAAACATCACATTATTACAACATGTTAATTAAGTCAATAAAACACCATGACTATCTTTTTCTGTACTAGAAAAGGAAAAAAAAGAAGTGACCTCTAAAGTACAGACAAAACGTTACTCCACTTAAGCATGAATTTTTTTTTGCTCATATTCCACTCATGACAGAATCCAATGAGAACCAATGAGCTGTGATATGAGCAAGTGATAAGAAAAACAGGAGAGATTGTGAAATGGAATTATGTATATAAACAATAATAATAATCTGCAAAAAGGAATGGGATCCAAAAGTACATAGGAACAAGGTAGCGAATAATAAAAAAAAATAAATTAAATAAAAAAGGATGAGCTCTTAAATAAAGAAACTTTTAACAAAGCAATGCTGAATTCCAAAGAGAAACAAACATAGATCTGTCCTAAATCTAGGATAGGATGCATGATTTTCAAATGCATACGAATGTAGTGAAATAATTCTTAGCCATCTGTCCAAAATTGTGTAGATTTTGAATAAAGTCCAAGAGTTGAGAGGATTCATTCAAGACATTGCTGAATTCATCTTCTGGGAGCATAAACGATATATAATTGATAAGCCACTATAACGTAGAGTGTCCTAAAGGATTGATTCATGCTAGTGATAATGATTAATAAATCCTAACATTTAGTATTAGATTAATATGCCATTGTAAAATACTACAGATGAGAAAGAGCCAGTAACTTCATAGTTCACATACATTCTCCAACCTGAAGTTATTTTAATTAGCCCACCTGTCTGCCTGCTTTCCTATCTGCCTTCCTTCCTCCTTTTTCTTTCATTCTTTTATTCTCTCTTTCTCTTTCTCTTTATTTCTCGTCTACATTTTCTGTCTTTCCTAGTAGTTGTCAACAACGCACCGCTCTGGGTCACTCATGGTTTGTCTTTGCAATGTAAATTACTGCATCTTTCACAGAAAATCTACACCATTTTATGCTGGTCTCAGAAGTTTTTGTGAGAATACTGGCTTTTTGGATTATTGGAACAGCTGAGTTTTGTTGTTTTTTGACTTCTTCAAGTCAGAAGAAAGAATAAAACACTTTGTTTCATTAGAACCTTAGATTCTTTGCCTTCAGTCTTGGTGTTTTCATATCCAACTAAGAGACATCGGTAAAATCAGTGAGATGATTTTAATAATTGTAGTTTCTTTGGTGGTTTTTGTTGGTAGGTCTGCTTGATGAAGAAATGTTTTTCAAATTCCTCCCTATGTGCTATTAAGGAAAATAGGCATTAGGAGTTATTTGCTTTTCATTCATTTCTGTCTTAAAGATAATAAGAAGGCAGTATTTAAAAGTGATTAATCCATGACATAAATGTTCTCTTACTTATTTTTGAATGAAACTAGATAGTTATTTAATATGATAATGTGATTTAGGTTTTTTATTTGTTTGTTTTTTTAACAAGGGGTGGTCAAATGATTGGTTAAAAATTTCCAAATTTGGCACTTTTTAATTCTTTATTGTCTATTCTATAAATGATCAAATTTAACTTCAAAAAATCATAGTTCTCATTCTCCGTATTTTTTTCATAATACAGTCCTCTCTACATCTTGCAGGCAGACTGTGTTGCTATTGTGTTTGAGCATCCCTTGAGCCATAAGTGAAAAGAATACTGCTTAGAATAACTAGTGGACCTATATCCTTAGAAGAATTCATAGACTTCCATGGTAGGATTCATCTCACCGAACTTTATATGCCTGTTGTGTAGAGGTTTGCATTTGAGCAAGCTTTTTAGACTATTCATACAGTCAATGGAAAAATGAGGCACTGAGTTCCATTGTTACCTCACCATGGAACAAACAACCAAAATATGCCAGAAGAACCTGTCCCTAGAATTGTTACTTTTCCATGCTAACCAGAGTCAATAGGACTCTATAAGGGTAGACTGGGTACTTAGATCAGATATACACCTTTATTTTTCATCTTCTCTTTAAAATCCTGATTAAAGTAACTTATAACCATAGATAAAAATATTCAAACTACTTGGTTTTTTTTATTCTTAGTAGAACTAAGTAGTAGAACTTTTGTTTCCTGATCCTCCTAATTTGTCTCTTTGCTGGGAGATATCTTATGTGTTGATTTGGGTATCTTATAACACTTTTTTTTATTCTAAATTTTGCATATCTTACTGCTGGGCAGATGCTCTGTTGTCAGGAAATATTTTCTTTCTCCCTGTTCTCTTTACTATGGATGCACATGAAGGAGAAAGGAGAGGAAATGAGTCTTTAAAGCATGCCCTATGAATGGATAGCCAGGAGTCAAATATGTATTTTGTGCAGACTCTGCTGTTTATTTTACGATAAGCTTATGAAAGGAAAACAGTTCCTCGTGCATGTACAATTCTAGTAAAGCAATTCTCTGTTTGAACAATTCCTCTCAACATGGCGAATTTTGGGGTAGTTCACACTTGAGCAGCTCATGCGAACAAGGAATGAAGAAGGGCTGGGTATGATTCAAGAACACTTAAAGATTCAAAGAGTGTTTCATCTCACTGTGTTCACACACAGGGTAAATAACAAATGAAGAAAACTCACCCATCGAATAGAAGCCTTTCCAGATGACCTATCTTCTCTCACTTAAAACTTTTCTTACACGGGTAGCTGGAAGGGAAGGTGAGGAGAGAAAAAAAAAAAAGAAAAAAGCATCGTGCGGCCTGCAGTGTGCTGTGACAGCCTGAGGATGCTGGAATGTGCTGTGAGCTGAAGAGTTTTAGCCTAGGTGTAGATTGGTCTCAAAGCAATCACACTGTTCTTATAAGGTACCAAACCAAGAAATGGCATTCTGAGCTAGAGTAGGGTCGTCTCTTGAGTAGAAATTCAGACATGAGCCCACTGCTTGCAGTTTCCTTAAATTTGATGAAATCCCAGAGTGCTCTAGTTTTGAGAAGAGGTTTGAACCTGTGTTTATCCTCAGTCTCTTCAAATCTTTAATTCTCATACTGTAAAATAATATTCGCAAAATATCTGAATCTGAAGGACTAGGCATTCATGAAGGATAAAGCTCTATCTAACGCTAATATTTCTTAAGAGCCTGTTGCTATCTTTAGGCTCCTGAATATCTTAAAAAAGCTGGCCCAAGCAGTAGTAATAAAAATAAGTAGTGATAATGTTATATTTTCCTTTGGCCAGACATGCAAACAGATTCTCTTTCTTGACTTTATACGTAAGTGGCTATTATTAGAATTCAGAAACATACCTACAGAACAATTTCCTGTTTTCAAAGAGCATGTGATCTTGGTGAGGTCAAAAGGTTGGTAAAAAAGGGCTATCTTTGGGTTTGTGGATTTGGTTTAAGATAGCTGAAGGTGACGTTAATCATTCCACTTTTCAAGTTGCATCTACAAGAACATAAGACCCACAAGAATACTGCCATACCTCGTCTTTGCAGTCAGCTGCTCCAAAACCCCATTCATTATTCCTTTATGATATGGATCTAAATGCTGCTGTTCTATGTGCATAGAAACAGCTCCACAAGGAGTTTCCAGATCTGCTCTGCCATTTTTGTCAGCCCTGTGCACAGATATATCCAGGCTGCTAAAACATCTCCCACTCCTCCCTGTGGAGAAAGCGAATTGCTGCTTCCATTATTAGCTCTGAGAAAAATGTCAAAACTACAACTAGAGCTGAATACGGCATCGTGTTCACTCACAGGATTGAGCAGCCATGCTCATATTACACACCCTTGAGCCCTTCACGTTGGCTGCCTATAAACTAGAGGATTTATTTTAAGCAGTCCCTGCTGGTTTTCAAAGCTCTTAATGCTAAGGGACCTGGTTTTGCAAGACTTCCTTCTTGAGCCTCCTCCCAGTGCATGTCCACAAGCTGACACCACATACTTCTGAGCCACGCCACTTAAGCTCACTCACAACGTTAGCAGGAGCTTTACCTCCTGCTGCGATAGCTGGAGAGCATGCATTTCACTTCTCCAGGCTCGCCGTCTTATCCCATGTGATCAATAGTTGTCTCTGCTTGCAGTTGTCCAGTTAAGGCATCTCACTGTGAAATTAGATCCCCTGTAAGGAATCTCAGGCCTATCTCCAGCCCTGACACACTTCAGATGAGTACTGAATTTTGGAAGTTTAACAGTTGATCATATTTTATAGTCTGTAATATCAATGTCCTTTCCATGCTGTTCCCTTTCAAAAGAGTAAGCATACAGCACATATATTTATGCATTATATATATATATATATGAATATATAAACATCAACAATACCACATGGAGCTCTCTCAAGAGAGAAAATCTGGTACTGTCTAATTTCCTGTCAATAGTAAGGAGAAAAAAACTCTGAAATGTTTTTCAAAAGTTGCTGAAGAGAGAATAATGCTGTTGGATGATAGTCCATTAACAATGTTTACTGCCACAGTTTTCATTGTGTGATTTAATCAGAAGAGGCATCAGAAGGAGAGTAGTCGGAAAGTTCGGCAGACCTTACAGGTTTGTCCACAGCTTGATTCTGATATGTTCGCAACATCTCGATAGTATTATTGCTTATAAAAGCTGGTAAATACTCACAACCAAGCTACGAGACTTGCTGATTAGATCAACATGAGTTTGTAGTTATTCTGCTTGTAGCTATAATGTGTGGTACTTTCCAAATCAGAATATATTGGCATAATTGAAGAAGAGTATAAGTCCCTCCTGTTTGTGCTGATGTTCTCGGGCCACAGCTTTGAGTGGTGAAAGCCCTAAGGAAAAGTCATCATGGTATTATTTTATTTGTGTGCTGAGAGTCCCATTTCCACAGGATTCTGTGCATGAGGCAGTAGGGTTTGGTGGCAGCTCTACAAGGGCAGTATCCACCTTAGATGCAGCCCCTGACACAGTTGCAGAGCTGTCACGCCACCGCTCATTTCTGCAGGCCCTCATCCCTGCATCTAACATTCACTCCATGCCTGTTTCAAAGTCCAAGGGTGTTTTGCCTTTGAGTTCTGTGGGAGCAACATAAGGATCATAAGCCATTTAACCCAAAGCTACCTAGGCTGCACTCAGACAGCCTGGCCGTGCTCCATCCAAGGTCCCTGAAGCTTAAGGTGATTTCATTTTTCCTGCCTTTGTGGATCAGAACTAAGTGTTTTTGAATGTGTTTGTAGTAAGAAACTTTCCGTAATATAACTTAAAATTTTATATATCTCTATATTTTTTTCTGCTATATTTCCTTATACTGTAATACTCCTGAGGAAGCATTGCACACCAAATTTCCTTTGGCTCTTCTTTGTCATTTTTTTCTTTCTTTCTATTTCTTTTTCTTCTCCTCCTCACTCAGTACAAGTTGTTTGAAAAGGGTTTTGTTTTGTTTTTAGTAAGAAAACCACCCCTGCTTACTTCCTCAGTACTTGACTGAGCTCAGCACCAAAAAGTGTGCTCAGCACAAACACACAAAAAAAGGAGCACTGAGATAAGTTTTGGAGAGCTCACTTTAGAAGGCCTCAAAGAGGAGAATGAGTAAAGATGTGCCAGGCTTGGACGAGCCGCTGCTGCATCTACCCAGCGGCTGCGCAGACAAAACGGCCTCCTTGTGCTTGCGGGTCCCTGTATTAACCCACAGGGTTCAGACACCAAACACGTGTCCTTTTCAAAAGCTGCCCTTTTCTCAAAACTGCGGTTTCTCTATCTGTGGTTTTGAGCAAACTAAGCAGAGTTTTCTGCCAGCATTTCAGGCTACTCATCATACTGAGGCATCTTGTCAGGATTTAGCCATCTCAGCGGAGCTGGCAGGTACTACCCTACATTTCACAGACGGACATAGTTTTTTTTTTCTTTTTAGCCAAACCATACATCGCATCCCTACTAGCGAATGGGGACAAAACTTTCCTAGTTTCTGTGAGGTTTTTTTTTTATTATTTCTTTTTGCAGAAAGGAAATGGTTTTAAATGGAGCCCCCGCTGCATTTAAGTCTCCTACTTAGAGCTCTGCCTATGAGCCAGGAGCAATACAGTATCTGCTGCTAATCCAGGAGCAATATGCTGCAGTCATTAAGGTAGTTACTTACTACCGCGCCGATGAATGCACAAAAAGAAACAGAAAGGAAATTTGGCAGAGCAGATGGAGGATAATGATAGTGACAGTGGACAAAAATACTGTCAATCCTTGTGTCTGTTGGGGAGCCCATTCCCCAAAGTAAATATAAAGTAAACATGACATAGGTATTAGGTAATTTTACAATCTACTGTTTTTGGCAGCCAGTTTGGCACTAGTCATTGTGTCTATTTTGGGGATCAGCTGTATGGTCCCAGAATGCCATTTTTCCTCTGCGTTTCTTTCTCTTAAATTTCCTACAGTATATTATCACTTCATTTTAGTTTCACTTATTTCCTCTGACAGCAGAGCAGGCCAGGCACTGACTGCAGAGTCACTTCCTCCCTAAAACTCAATCTGTCTAAATGCTGCAGAAACTTTTCAAATGAAATGCTTTATTAAAACACATCTGTATTCAGCAATTCACTCTCTCAAAATATTTTTTTTCTGATAGGTGCTGAATTTGCTAAGGTTTCCACTCTGTAACTCTATTGAAAACTGAAAGATCCTCTCTTTCTTACCAGATATTCTGCTTGGCATGGAAGACAAAGCTGTGACACTCGAAAATGCAGTTTGGCATTCAAAAGAGCTGAAAGAAGGCTTTTTTTGTGCATTTCTAAGAACTTCATTTTTTTTCTCTCTTCCTGATTCCAGTTTGCTTCACTAACAATGTTTTTCTGGCAGATATTAGTGGAGATTGGGAATTAGATTAGGTCACGTGGGTAAATGAAAATTAACTTTGCATCAAAGGTCATCTGCTTTCCTTGTTTTTCACACATTTCACTCTCCTCCCTTTCAGTGCAAACTTTTCTAAAGCCTTTTAAAGATAAAAGAACAAATCTCAGTAACACGCTTTACTGAATCACCCACCGATCAGGAGATGTCTGCTTGCAAAGACTTTTTTCATGCCATTTTACACATCTCTAATTACAGGCTATTAGGGATCAAATTAACTAGGTCAATTAATGGATCCCAAAACTGAGTTATAACACATGCATATATGGGAGTAGTAGCTGGGATTAATGAAGTGATTCCATACTAAAACCATTGGCAATTATTATTTTCTTTGGAGGCTGGGGGCTGGGGGGGAGATGCCATACAAGCCGAGTAGTTCTGCTGCTAGCCCAATGATTTAAAACAGAGGTGTCTGCACATAAAACCTAATGTTCCCTCACAAAAAGAAACAGGATGTGTCAGCTTTTCCCTGAATTTGCATAAGGATGGATATTTATATGCATTTCTGTGCACCTAGTCATTCCACTCTATTCAAAGGAAAAGCCAGGCATTCTAAAGCATCCTAGCTAATTGTTGCCATTTTTTAATATTTGCGGTAAGTGCAAGGAAATTTGTAGGGACAATAGGGCAGTGTCCTCCTTGCTGCTCAGCCTGCTCCATTCATCAATGCCTAGATTATTTTCAGCTGATTTAGTTTACTCCTGGACGGGGATTGTAGAGCAGTTGGGGAGCAGTGGAGCCCTTATGCACCAGAAATGATCCGTGGCCTCTCAGGGCACATTAGGCCATCTAAGTTCACAGGTCTGGCTTCGACACCTCGCGGAGCTATTCAGCAGCAGCCGGGCCCAGCAGAACAACCATTTCCTCTGATAGACGGGGTGACTCAGAGGGCTGATTTGAGAGCAAAAAGAGATTAAGGAAAACTTTCTGGTGAATCTTATGATCGTCAAACCCACCCAGGTGTAGGTAGGAAAACGCCAACCTTCTTCAGCCTCTTATAATATTTTGGATGGCAAGGATTTAAACCTAGATAGTTTGGTCAACCAGAATAGCTCTTCTTGGAAATGGGGTGGAAATGGATATTTCATCATTACACAGCAAAACGTTTCTAATGTGTTCCAGTTTTTGCTAGTGCGATTGAAGAGCTTCAGTGTTTCAATTTGGGAGATATATCACAGAAACAAAATTTTCCACTATCTTTATTAATTGAAAAATATTTATTGAGAAATAAGAACTTTAAAAATTTGTTATTACTGCTATTTTTTAAAGCCAGTGCTCCTTAAAACTAAAATTGTACTTATGTGTGGTGAAATAAAATATGTTTTCTTAGATCTGGAGCTGATCCCTATGTCAAGAAAACACATTATTTTTGTTTAGGGTGTTTAAATCTTGACTTCACTTCACATAGTTTTCTCATTTTTTTTTCCTGAAATTTCCCAAGCTGCTTAGACAAGGGGTGGAGGAAATGAATAAATATCACAATACAGACTGTCTATAAAACACCACTGGATTACTGATTCACAAATACCATAACTGCTACATAAATCTCATCATCCTTTAGAGTACTCCTTCATCATTTTGAATGAAAGATTAATTCAATTTCAGCAATTATGACCCTGGAAGTTTCCTAAGAATACATTTGAATTTAGACCATGAAGAGATACTTTGACTTTATCTGTTTCACAATCACAAAACTTTTGTGCAGCCAAAATGCTTTACAAAAGCAGGTAAGTACTACTGTCATGGTAAGTCATTATTGTTACTCAACATTTCAAGTTAATTCGATTTGAGAAGACTAGCAACTGGAAAAGGAGGGAGAGAAACAGAAATGGATAAATATTAAGTACATAGAACAGAAATGAAATGGATAGCAGAGGCAATAAGAAGGAAAGTAAATATTCCTTTGTTTCTGTCTTCTCATGGAAGATAACTCTCACCTTTGAAGGTCTAGTTGGTCATCACTGCTTACACACCACAAAAATACTTAGTCTATTAAAGGATGAGTGACATTACAGATTCTAAAAGATTTTGTCCCTCAGCATTTCAGATTTCCTCTTCACTATCTTTCTTTCTGGAACTTCTTCACCTCTCCATACCTGGCCACATCTCACCTGCTATCTTTGACCAGAATACAGTGATCTTCTCAAATTCCTGAAAGGGATGACCAGGTCACTTCTTTTTGCCTTTTTGTCATGGTTTAAGGTCCTGCTGGATTTCATTTCAACATCATATTTTTTTGCTTTTTATTCTATTACTGAGTTTAATCTTGTGATTGAAAGGTTTTCTTTCTCTAATCTGATACTTCTCTGGCCTTCACAGACTCTGATCACCTTTGAAAAATAGTCTGGGCCCTTTCTCTTGTGCAACTAAGCTTCTACAGAAGTGGAATAGCTGAAAATACCTGTTGGTGTTCCACTTTTATTTCCAGGATGCTCATATATGTAGTTTAAATAAGATGGAAGGAATACATTAAGCCTCCCTCAAAACATTTTTAGGATGTTTTACAGGAAAAGTCTTAATTTGATCATCAGATAAGTTTTTGTTTTCTCTCTCGCTCTCTCTCTCTCTTTTTCAGCTCTCATAGGGAGTGTTTTGTCCTCATTTTCCTTTTGTTTTCGTATTACAGTGGTCCTTTGGATCCCTGTTCTTCCTGTGGTGAAAAGTCATTAACTCTAAGGACATTTGCCTTGCACCAAGTCCAATCCTAAGACTATCCAGCTGTACTTCTTGTGAGCTCCAGATGGTTCTTTGTGGAGCTGTCTCTGCTTCTCCCTTTACTTCTGATTTATTGGAAAAGTATATGATCAATATACTTCCTCAGATTTTCACTGTTGTTTATTTCCAGAAGGCAACACTAAGGAATTTTCTTCCATAAGCAGGTTATTGGTAACATTCCCAACGCTTAACAGGTAAGTGGAAAACTTGCACTCAAGCCCCATTACTGGTAGATAATATTTCCTTATCTCTCATTACGTTTAGGAAGCAACTATTTATGATGATAAAGCCAGCAAATATATCAGCGACAAGCAGAATAGGGAGTAAAATACTAATTTTTAGAATACCCTAGTACCACGAGGCTGACCTCTAACCTTGCAGAATCATTCAGTTTTCCTGGAAAACAGGGATAAATATCTATAAAAAATGAAGGTGAATCTTCAAAATACATAGCAATTGACAATGTATGCATAATATCAGTAACTAGTGATACTATTCCCAGCTAGAGAATGCTGTATCTTCCAAATGTTTGCTAGTATCTTATCAAAGGAAATTTCACAATTGTTACAATTGTAATTATTCTATACAGAGTGGCTTAAAAATAAATATTTTTACTTTGAGAAAACTGACTCCTTCGGTACTTTTAAGTTCTATATATGTATATAGAGAGAGCATATGTATATATTCTCTCTATATATACCTTAGGTGCTTTTTACAAAATTGTAATTGCCATTTAGAGCTTTTGAGGAAATGTTATTTTTTATTGTTGTTGTTTGTTTTTTTGCATGACTATATTTATTAATGTCAACAATTTGTTTTTATTTGTAAGGTTACAGAAAATGCTTAAATATATCATTCTAAGTACAGTATAAAAAGAAGACTAAGTAGGTGAGTGTGAACAGACAAAATTTTGGAACGATGCAATTGAACAGGGAAATGTGGGACATAATTCTGGAGATGGGTGAATTCATTGACGTGAATTTTGAGGAAGATAAAGTTTGAATTTTTCCATTTCATAATGGTTTCCAGTCTATTTCCTTTTAAAACTGCAGGTTATAACTCTATGAAAAAAGGTCATATGTGGAAGCTTTACTATAAAGTAGTATTATGTCAGCAAATTCTAGTAATATGATATGAAATTTGACCTAAACTTCATTTAAAAGCTTATTTTCTATGAAGTTAAATAAATCTAGAGAGTCTTTGACCACAGTATAAAACTCTAGGGTGGTCTTAAAATATTCAGAGGCCCAGCCACAGATCATCTAGAGGAGGAGAAGAACAATCCAGTCTGGGAAAAAAAAAAAAAAATATCCTAAGACGTTCCCAAACATCTAACTGCATTAAAAACTCATTTGGCACTTTGAACTGATACCACTGATACCAGATGTATTACTCGGAGCTCATAAACACTCATATCATTCATGATGTTCCTTGATATGGCAGGTACATAGGAGAATTTCAGCATATTTGGCAGTCTCTTCTGTACTTATTGCCTTCCAGAAGTAATTTTGAATCCAAGGAAAGGGGAATGGGAATGAAAACACTTTGTTCATTGCAAAAATAATGGTGCGTATTTCATATTAACACTATTGACTTGTGAAAGCTAATTATCCCAAAGGTAGTTTTTACTTTGGAATAAATGACATTTGCTGCGTTAGCACCATATGTGGCTTATATAGACTGTTTGTACAGATTTGTTGGGAGCATAGGAAGCCACAGCCCTGGTCCCTTCCCTATTATTTAACTGACCAGCGTAAAATGAGTTTCTAGACCTATTATGGGAAAGCAGCTCCCCACCTTCTACCCCTGTGATGGCTGCTTCAAAATTCATTATAATTCCCTGGCCCTTGTTTCCAGCATTAGAATAGCTTTAACTTAAATGGACTGTTCACTTGCACTTGCTGAGAGTCTATGTGTGGTAAAGGGGGTGTAGGTGGGTGCGGGATGAGCTGGAGCCAAGGGTGACAGGGATGGGCAGGTGTCATTAATCACCTCTGAGTAAAAATAGAGTGAGTGAAAGAGGGTGCTATGTGCTGCAAGGTGAGGATAAACATTAGGTGCTGTTAGAGAACAAGGCAAGTTGGGATGGGATAAGAGGGACCTTGACATGCAAATGTGCTTACTTTTTCCATAAGAACTTGTTAATTAGTTTATCCTGACAGTTAACATTTACAGTTTCAACATGTGAAGCTTACATGCACATCTAGTGATTTTTAGACAAGCATGTGAACTTTAAGTTTGAAGATTTAGAAGATATAGATTTAAGTAAAAGCCATATAAAAAGCTCCTGAGTGAGACACAAGGCACAAAACCAGGGGGAAGCAGTAGGGAGAAGTTTATAATAAAGAAAGCCACAGGATCTGCACTGTACAAGAAGCAATTCTAGTCATAAGGATCAATAGGTGTATAAACAAGAAATTTGTCATCCTTGTTCTTAGAATATATGATATTAGTCTTTCAGACTTATGAATTATTTAAAATTTTTATGCTCATTTAGGAACACAGAACTAGTAAGAATTATGGAGCCCAGTCATTTCTATCACTGGTCATATAGCTTCCTTTTGAAGGAACGTGTTTTGTTTTGTTTCTTTTTTTGTTTGTTTGTTTGTTTGTTTGTTTGGTATCACTAAAATTCTTCTGTTTGATTCCAGGCTAAATTTATTCCCGATGTGTCAACTCTGATCATCAAGCTGAAGACTCGAGTACCAACTCAGGTTTAACTCTGACACATTTGCAGACAGAAATTGTATCAACTTTCAAAATTTGACTTTCAGTCAAATTTTTAAGTGAGTTGAGTAATGCCTTTTCAGTCTTAATAATGTAAGTATCTGACTACCTCGATCTTCTAGTACCACTTCTCGCCATTGTTCCAGATTGAATTCTTGAACCACGGTAACCAGAAATTTCCTAAGTGTTGTGAGATCTTATATAGGTTCCAGACTCTTCTAGAAAGAAATCTAATTCATTCACAGGCAGTAGCCTTTCCTAAATCTTCATATTAAGAGATTGTTGTAACCTTGCAGCTAGCTACTCCATCTGGGTCCTTTTGCATCTTTTTCAGCTGATGAGCTCTCGCCTCATAGCAAGCTTCATGTTATGAGCTTCCAGCCTCTTAATGCTCAGGAACACCCAGTTCTTTTATATGATGTCCCAGTTGTCCGCTGCTGCTAAAAGGAGTATAAGCAAATTATCAGTTTATTCTCTTTCTTACTGAGAAAAAACAGACATCAAACTATTAATCATCTCAAGACAGCCTTGAAGAACTCCACTAACAACTTATCTCCAGCTTCTCTTACAGCACTGTCTGCCAGTTTCTTACCCATTTTACAGATTCTTGATTCAGTCCTTTCATTTTAAATGACACATTTCTTAGTACCATTTCCCGAAGACTTGATATATGGAATCCATTGCATTTCCTTTGTCTAGGAATCTGCCTAGGATGATCTACATTTTATTAAATCTATGTTGTCTTACATCCTGTTAAGTTGCCTTTAAATATCTTTCCTTCAAATTCTGTCCTGAAGCAATGTACTACACGGAGTTACAGGCTTACTTATGCCTCCTAACTTTCTCCTCTTTTAACTGCAGCACAGTATTTGGTGCTCTACAGTCATGCTGAAGTTGACTTGAAAGGTGTGTTTAAAAATACTTTTTACAAATCCTGCAAGGGAGACCACCTAATCCCCCTAACTTGAGTGCATTAAGCCCCACGACTTCTGTTTCCATCGTGGTTGTGATAACAAGGGTGTGGGAATGAAAGCTCCCATTTACTACCCTGCTTTTCCTCCCAGTTCAACATAATTGTCCTTTTTGAAACCTGAGGCAAAGTTTGTTTCATTTTTTGGCCACACCTAGATTATCTTTAATCGCTGTGTTATCCTCGCTGCAAAGTCTCCCTACTTCTTTCCTGTGCTTTTTTGTTTCAAATTTTATGTCTGAAAAAGCAAATACCCTATGGTTATCTTCTATATGGTTTCTTCTTCAAGACCAGACTAAGATTCCATTTTGCCAATTTTAACTTTAATCTTTTACTTCTTGGTTCCTGCCTTTTTTTTTTTTTTTTCTTGCTAAATCCTCTTTTTATGTCTCTCATGCTTATTCTTAATATCCTTCTTGGAGTGGTTATTCTTGCATTTGACAATTCTCTAAAATTTTCTACCATCTGAGATATACTATTCTGTAATATTTAATTTTTTAACATTGAAATTCCAGGCCTTTTCCCCATGCAAATCCCTCAGGATTCTCAATTTAACAGACTTTTTTAAACAATTCCTTTAGTTTATCAAAGCTTATCACTTTGTATTGTAAGTATGTAGTTGAAGATCTGCTTTTTTATCATTCTTTCTTAAATGGAATCAATTAATATTCAAGTGATTTGAGTTTCTTTTCTATGACCAGCTTTTCTGCAATATCCTTACTCTCACAGTGAGTCTAATACAAAGTATTTTTAACTCTGTTCTGATTTTATATTACGTTCTGTTTCTCGTAGGCTTATTTTACCGTTCTACCAAAAAGATCTTGCCCCAAGAAGTAATTTCATTAATGTTCTCCCTTATTTCTTTAACTGAATTTGGAGCTCCAACTTTCCATTTTTGCTTTTATTGAAGACTGCATATCCTTAAATATCTATGTTCCATTTGGAACTCCTCTTCTGCGCTTTTATCTCTATAACACTGGTTTCATCTCCAAAGGGTGCAGCTCAAAATCTCTCTGAGGAACACAAAATAATTTATAAGCATTCATTAGCCTCATAACATACCAATGAAATAACTAATTGCAATGGTGGAAGGTGCTAGTGGATTGCATCTTGAGAAGGTTGAATGTAGAAACACCAAAATTCCATGAACAAGTCCACCCTTGTTTTATACAGATTCCTTAACTGCTCTTATCACCGTATCTGAACAACTTCAACAGTGTGGTAAGCAATATGACTAACATCTGACATTTGCACTTCATTTTCTCTTTCTTTTATCTTTCCCCTCAATGATAAAACATTTAGGTTTTCATTTTGAGTATTTTTATGTCATTCTTCTAACATTTGTGGGGAGTAAATGGTCCACAAAGAATATCGTCTGCCATATACGGAAAGGATATAAGGTTTTAGTGACTGTGGTTTCAGAGTCCATGAGACCTTAATTAAGTACCTTCTTAAATAACAGTCCTTCTAAAAAGTTTCTTGCTTTGACTCTGCCTGTTAGAGGCAGCAAGGAATCCCACCTGCCTTTGAATACTTTGTACCCTCACTTTGATTTGCAGATAAGAATTAGAGATTAATTTGCTGATGTGCTGCTTCTGCTGCATCCATCTTGTCAGCTCACACAAAAGAAGAATATCTCATGACCTGAAGCTATGTCTCTGATAATGCGCATTGTCATCATGCCAAAGTTCCTAATATGATTTCAGTCATACATTGCCAAAATTGCCCTTATCTTTACACTTTACCTCAGAAAGAAATCATTTCTTTTGGGGGGGGAAGGAAAGAAGGGAAATGAATAATGATATCAATGTCCTTTGGTGTTATCTGCTGTCTTGTGCCCCATTCCAGTCTCATCTTTAGGAAAGCAAACTACTGAGTCAGCCAGTAATCCAAGCGGTTCTGTTGGGATCTGTTGTTTGGTGTCTGATTAGGTGCAGATCAAACCCATTTTGGACCAGTTTTGTCCCTGTCAGGCAAGCAGAAGCATGAAAGGGTTATGCTGAGCAGAAATTAGGCCAGACAGTCCGACAGACATTCAGGAGTTATTCTCTACAGTTTGTTTCTTTCACTTGGCGTTTGAGGGTTTACGGCTTGCAAAGCCTCATTGAGGCCAAGGCACAGACAGCCTTTTGACAGGCTACAGACGCCTTGGAAAATGGCAGTAAAGCCAAACCTGCGAAATGCGGGTCTGCAGTCAGCCTGAAGTGTCCCCTGATTCTTCCCTTTCAAATTCTTGCTGCAACTTTGCAATGCTACCTTCATCATCCTGACAAGCTCTAGCTTTAAGCTGTAAATAGAAATCACCTTACCCTGAGGCCACAAGCAGCCACGATGAATTTATGTGGCGATCTCTGAGATTTCTGGTGATGCTTCTGGTAAAGGGAGTACCAAACTGAAAACTAACAGATTTTCAGAGGCCTGATGAAAATTTTTATATATTTCATCTACTAAATGGCAATAACTGTAGTGACTCTGTTAGAGGCAGAGATCTGTTAGAGATAAAATGAGCTGCAGATGTATGTATATGAATAAATTGATAGATTTGTACCTGCAGAATCTCTCTTTGTTTCTGAATAGGTCCATAAAATAATCACTGGTTCTAGTATTTGTGAGTAAGATGGTTCATCACCACTATGAAGCACTGCAACAGTCATAGGCAATGTTGCTATCACTGAGCTGTTGTTTCTGTGTTCTGCAAGGTATGTTATGTTCTCTCTAATTCCTAAGCTGAAGGGAAGAATTTGGAGAATTTTTACCTTCCCAATTCATTCCTGATTCTTAGGTTTCTTATGGTAGAGAAATGAATGAGCTGCCACCCTAATTTTTCTCCCTATTTTTCTAAGTAGAATGATGTATCTAGATAGCTCTTGTTTGCTTTTTCTTGCTTTACATGTCACAGAAGCACCATGAAGAACACTCTGATTAGACAGAAGAGCTGAAGAGCTCCAAGAGGGGGCAAACTGAGAGAGAAAAACCTCTAAGTGCAGGAAGAAACATCTTCAAATAACCTTCCTGTAGCTAAAAAGTCAAAGTCTAAGATGTGTTAATTTGAATAGTTAAATTGGATTTTTATGTACAGTCATAAAGCAACAGCTCAAAGTGTGCTTTCAGGATGAAATTTCAAAAATCTTCTGTTTTTTGGGACAGTTTAGAACACAAAATTAACTGTTTGAATATTTAGAAAATCTTATGCCAAAATTACTTTTGAATAAAAGCACATTGCATATTTAAGGTATAACATTCTAAGTATGGTCTTTTTTAGGCCCATAGTCCACATCTGCAAGTAATTATTGGTGCAAATGTGGATATGTCAACATCTACGTACATTAATGTACCTGTTAATCTGATAGTTAAAAGTGTATGTATTGTCAAATAACAAAACTGTGGCCACAGTTATTTGTGAATGTAAGAAGGAAAGCCATGTCAAGGCTTAATCCTTAGAATTCCAGTGTGAGACTTTTAATGGTGCATTAATAGAAATTACACTAAAATTACTGATAAATATGCCTGCTAGGGGGGAAAAATTTACACTCACTCTCATTCAAATTTTATTCAGAGATGTGTTTTCCATCTATAGTGTTCTCAGTCTTCTTTTCCTTGGAGACAAATAGTTGATGGAAACATATTTGCCTGAATACAAGCGCCAGCAGTTTTTAAATTCAGCAGTTTATAAGAATAGGCAATTATTTTCCAATTTTTTTTGGTCATTGAAAACGAAGTCCTTAATATATTGAGAATAACTTTAAATTAAAAAAATATTGTGAACTCCTCTACACGAAACCCTACCCAGTGAAAATGGCAGAGATCAGGATCTGTTGACCACTGCAAGGGAGGATTTAACATTTTTTAAAATTATTTTAATTTCATTTTTTTTCCTTTTTCTCTCAGAGATATATTTATATATTTGTATATGTATATATGATAGGTAGAGTTACTCTTTGGAGCTGAGAAGTTTGCACAACTAAATTGTCATCAAAAGTACTGTTTCAGTGAAACGTCTTTCTAATAAGAGTATTTTGCTGTGTTGAATGACTACTGTTCTAACCTTGAAAGCTGTTGCTTTCAGCCAGCTTTGTAGATTTTAGGGTGAAGACTTTCGTTTCAGATATATGTCAAGCATATAATTTTTTTTCTTCTGGAAAAATTGAGCCATCTTTGGGAATATGATTAGTGTACCATATTGCTTTGTTGATTATAAAAATGCAAACTAACAGCTACTCCGCTAAAGTTTGCCACCTTCCAGGTTTGGCTCGGGAACATCGTGGCTGAAAAACATTTAGCCTCGGTGCTAAGGAGGTGCTTAATGACATCCTGGTGAAAATCTTATCAAACAGGTTGCGAACCTCAGAGAAGTCGCCTTTCGCATGTGCCAAGGTGTTTGCTGGAAGCTGGAAACAACCTCCTTCCAGCAGTCATCCTGCGCTGCCTCAAGGTGCTGCCATCCCCAGCTCCGAGGACGTATCTGGTGGATTTTCCCTCACTGAAGCTCCCTGTGTGACATACAACAGTGGTACTTACCTTGCGGTACCTCATGGACCTCAGCCCCGTCCGTGCTGTGGAATTTCTGGCTTTTGTTTATGCAGACACACACAACCCTCCCCAAGGCACTATATTTGAAGATAAAACATTAAAACGCATGAGCCCAAATTCTTGCCTCCCCCAGCCCTTTGTGGAAGCACCGTGATGCAGCCTGTAATTACCTGTGTTGTACACGCAGCTCCCCACCATCATCTGTGTCCTTAACTCACACACGGAGCAGGACGGTGTGAACTAGGTGAGCTAGGATGGAGTAATGAATGGAGCTGTGCTGTAAACAAAATTGTATAGGCCTCTTCCCTCGTGCACGTCAGAAGCTGAAGGTGTGTGATCAAAACAAAAACACTGTGGGGTTAAATAAAAATAGATGGTTGCCCAAGGGGGCAGATTCTACTACAGTGATTGCCACTGCGAGTGGCACTGAAGACTATAATATAGAGATAACTGAGTGACTTAATGAACAGCCTTGCAGCAGCACAAGCTAATTTACACTTTTGGGTTAATTTGAGTACTATTCGAAGCTTCTGCATGCACTCCACATTGTACATTTGGGTTACCTTGACTAGATCATAAATTACAATGTGGAGTATCCCCAGAACTTGTCTGTGCTGCTCAGGCAGTTGCACACATCAGATTTTACTAAGATGGTCACTCAGCCGTTTTGCATTCTCATTTTCTTTTTCATGGTTTGCGATATTCATCTTGCATGTGGGCTCAGCATATATAACAACTGCAGGTATTGCTGATGGGAGCTGTACACTGAACACACAATTTTTAAAAAGGCTAAGTAATCAACAAGCAAACTGATAATCATTGTAGATATTTTCTTACACAAAAACAAGATGACTGTCTTTCATTAGACTGGTCATCCTTAGTCTTTGAAGCAAATGAGTAACAAACGAAAAACAGGAAATACTCACGACATCTGCACAGTAATTGAATATTATTTTGAGGGGTACCATTAAAAAAGGGAATAAATAAATAAATAATTGTATATAGTAGGAGATTTAAATGTATAATCAATAAGGAATGGGATCATAACCCAGTAAAGATAAGTGAATATCCAGGGGCCATCTCACCTCTTTCCAGTGAGAAAGATTGAGATTCTGTGTTAGTCACAATGAGATTGCATAGCTAGCTGTCATTCAAGTCTGCATGTGAATTTTTCTAACTTGAAAGATTTAAAAATGCAGTAGTTGTATGCCTCTCCTGTTTCAGAAGAAACTTTATTTTTCTATCAGGTAAGATTTTCATTCAAATCCTTTCTTCTTCCTGTAAGTTTGCCCACCCCGTAGTCTATCTGGGGATTTTTGCTGAACTGCTCAGAATCCTTGATGCCTTGCATACTGAAATCACGAAATACTGCATATCTCTCTCTAAAAGGGAAAAGTAAATACTGAAGTGTTCTAACTGAGGTCATACTTTCTCATGTCTAGACATCACCGCTAATCTCTGCCTTTTATATTACTGCTATGCTTTCCATGTAGTCAGCTGTGAGGAAAGCACTTTGAGGTTAATTGCATAAAATATGCTGAATTTCCAGACAACTTTCAATACAGCATCTCAGATTGCTTAGGTTGCTGTGTGTGATCTTTTATGAAATCAGATATTTTCCTCTGGAGGAGCTTTGCTTAGTAAACCAATGGCAAATTTGGAATAAAAATATGACTGATGTGGTTCCATAATGCCCAGCTTGTTAAGCAAATGCTGTTGAATCCAGTCCCCAGTAAACAAGCTAAACTTCTTGTTCCACTAGAAATATATTTTACTAAGAATCTTTGTAGATCGTTCTTTATGCAAAAAAAAGTCTCAAGTGACGGTTTTGAGCAGAATAAAGAGAACATTTAATAAATGAAAACATATGCTGAATCAGTCTTTGCTCTTGTATTTTCACTTCTTAAATATTAATACCCTTTTCTAACTCTTTGTACATAAATAATCTTTTAAGAGAGTAACAATGAAATATAGACAATCCACATCAAATGAATGTGAACTTTTGATGTAATTATCAAAGGTCTGTTGGATTCTGTTTAACTTTAATTACTATTGGATTCTACCCAACAAATTCAGATCTCACGTGGATTTAAAAAATCCAAACATTATGCCCCTTGCATTTGGGGTTTTTGCTTAATTTGGCTCATCATAAGGATTTTTTATTAGAAAAAAAAAAATGTGCTCAAGATTAGATTTGGCAAACTAATAGCTAAGATGTTACTTTAACATGCGGCATTGCCATGAATGAATTAAAATGCTTGTAAAGTTTATTGGATCTGATATATTTTTCAGTATTGGCTGTTGGACAAATCCTTCAACATTTAGAAATACATATATATTATAGCTTGAAATTCTTCCTGTTTTTTAAAAATCTTGACCTGAGTACATAAACAATATTATCATGATTTTCATTATCTGAGGGTGGTTATGGGAGCTACTGAGTGTTGCAAATAACTTTAAACAGAGTTGTTACATACCGATTTGCAACATGTTCTTATGTGCTCTCATTGGTTCCAGTCCACTTTCCTGGGGGACCAGGAATTCTCATTTTACCAGGAAAATGAGCACATTAAATTCATCAGACAAAGATCATCATGGTTTACAGGTGCCTATGAGTTTTGTAAAGAGAATGTAAATTAGCTTTTCTTTTTTTTTTCCTATCTCTTTAACTGAGGAGGAAGTGCTCGGAACCAGCTAGTGAGGGATAAGTCATAGGCTCCAGTGTCAGAGAGAAGGACTATGTATGGTTCTCATTTAGTCTCTTTAGCTTTTCAGAAAGCCTCATCTCCCAAAACAACCTCTTCCCAAGTGTGCATTGGCCCCTCACATCCTCCCCAGGATCCACAATCCTCTTCATCCTCTTCTTCAGGACCTTCTCTGACAGCAGCTGCCCCCTGGAAAGCCTTCCAAGGTTTGTTGCTTCTGCAAGAGATGAGTTCTCTCCCCTACCCCTGATGGGTCTCTCCTGCTTTTCATATACTCAAGGACACATGGGACCTTCAGCCTGTGGCTGTGCACTAGTGTTTCATCTCTGTAAAACACTTTCATTTCCGCTTCCCAGCATTTGTCTGCGTTTAAATTCCTGTGTCAAACTGAAGTCATTTATCCTGGTGGCTCAGGGCAATCCTTAACTACAAGCTTGTGGTTATCTGTCACAATATCAATTCTGTATTTCCTGCAAACTGCACCCATTGTTCAGATCGTTTTCAACAAAAAAAAAAAAAAAAAAAAAAGGCTTAAAATGGTTTAGGACCAAGGGTCCTGTAATGTCATGTTAGTAATAGCCCAGCTAATTAGTGCCTTTCCATTAATAGGTACATTTTGAGAGCTATCAGTCACTAGGTTTTAAATCACATAATGTGTGCTCTATTAATTACATATAATGCAGGATTTTAAAACACAATAACATGTGGTAGTAAGTCAAATGCCTTGGAGAAATTTAAAGAAATTTAACCGTACTATAACAACACAAGTACTTTTATCAACCAGACCTATAATCTTGTTTAAAAAAAAAAAAAATATTTTTAAGCAAAAACAGTGTATAATTGGGGTAAC
>VZSV01000030.1:6181072-6213965 GCA_013398735.1 Nothocercus julius
TTTTTTTTTTTTTTTTTTTTTTCTCTGAGATTAGTATCAGGATAACCAATCTATCATTTCCTGGGACGTTTTCTTTAAATGTTTGAATTACATTGGCAAGTCAGCATATCTTTGAAATACCCACCCTTTCCCAAGACTTGTTAAAGAAAATTAATTGCAGTAGTCTGCAGTGCTCCTTTTAAATTTTTCAGGTGAAAACTACATGGGATTGAGCTTTCAAATATTCTGTTTTAGAAGAAAGTGTAAAACTAGCTCTTCTGACAAACAAATTGTTTCTAGTTCCTCCTTAATACTTTATTGCATTTCTTTTTTTTTTCTTTTTTTCTTTTTTTAATGAATGGCCAATATTATCATTCATTTATTCCTTAAAGAAAGGAATCAGGTTACCACTCAAACCTCAGGGGAGATCCAAACCATGGGTGATACACAGGAGAACTTGATCTGGCCTAAGGGTGGGAGTATGGATTATCCTCACAGCAAGAGGTAAAAATGGCAAATGGACATATAAATAAATGAACTTGTAAAAGAAATCTTATCTCATGCAGTGCTGATTTGGTAGTTGGATGGCATTTTGGTAAGCTCACTAGAAGAGTTTGAGGGGATGCATTAATGTAATGACTAGTGAATTTATTTTGAAATGGTATCAGTAAAATCTGTTTTTCCTTCCCCACAGTAGGTCTCCTCCATATCTGCTACATCTCCAGGTATGTTTGTTCTTTGTCTGTCTCTTTCACTGGACATATTTTGCTGCCCCTTGTTTCCTCATCATTGTTACTTGTCATGACGTTAAGCAAATCACATCATATCAAGAAAATTCTGTTTTCTACTAGCACTGTAACTTTACAGAGTAGAGGAAGCCTTGAGGCCTAGCAACGACTGTGGGTCTTTCCAAAGTAAGCATTTTCTGTATGGTGATGTGCCTGGAAGAAGTATATCTTGTGAGTGTTGCTTGTGGTGAGCACCAAAGTACTTCTGAGAAACTGCCTGCCTCAGGCAGTGCCACCACTTTTTTACCACCCGTCATTTTACTGAGCATGACAACAGGTGAGGGTAACTTCCCGCTTTGCTGTTTGTTTGCTTGTTTTGGTCCAAATATTTCACATAGTCAAAGCACTTTTTGGTCATTCTGGGCTTAGAAAAATCTTGAAAATGTACACTGTAAAAGGCCGAAAGCCTAGTCGCAAACCCAGAAATTCAGATTTCATTGTCTGCAAAAATCTAATTATTACTCAAACCCCACGAATTCCTGCAACTTATTATTTTCAAACTTAAGGGCTGACACAACTGACAAGTTCTGAATAATATATATACTTTTTTTAGGATTATTTCAGACCTACTGTCTCCAGAAAACTGGGAGTATTCGTCTGGAGAAGAGTCACAGTATTTGTCCTATTTCTCATTTTCTTTCTATTTCTAGTCTTTGTCAGAAATAAGTTTCTGTGCTGCATATACCTTTGGTCTGAATTAGTAAAGCTGTTCTTAGTTTAATGGATTAGAGGAGGTTAGAACAACTGTATTAAAGGAAAGCTCTGACAACAAGGTGAGAAATGTAAAGATACTATTTGGAAAAATATGATAATGAAAGTCAAAACAAAATATCTTTGCTTTTTTATCATCGAAATGATGAACTGTTAACAGTGAGATTCATTTAGTCTTTGATAAAGGGTAAACGGACATTCATTATTTCTATTTTGTTTTATGTTGTTTCAACACATCCAGTTATTAAAGGGGATGCTCACTCCATTTTTAGCAACTGCTTCAATAAAAGCCAGATGTTGATACTTGAATCTCAGTCATCTGTTCTTCAGCACATACTATCACTATAAAAATGCAAAGTATAATAACAAACAAATTAAAATTACATAATGGCCAGGTTAAACTGCAAGTCAGTTTAATAAAGTGCACCCTTTGGAAAAAAAAATGTAGCTCCAAATCCCTCTGTCAATGTGCTCCACAGTGCAGGTGGAAGTCGTTTTCTTTGTTTAATCATGTCTTTGACCACAGCCCAAAAGTCAATATTCTGCTGTCAGATGCAAGCTTGCATGTGAGGAATAGGTAGGGAACTTAACTAGGAAGCTTTGTGAACAGGGAATTGAATTTGCATCTAATTCACTAGGCACACATGTTTACATGACCTTTAAAAAAAGGAATTAAAGCAGCTGTATCATGAGCTCTAGGCAATCTGAGTTGCTGGGGCAATTGCATCAAGAGGCCCAGATTCTTCTTGCAAAAAACTGCCTTGAAAGAGAATGATTTTAATTTAGGTATAATTTCATATCAAATTCATAGCTGTATTAGCAATGTGAAATGAATCTAAACCATTGCACATGACTGTCCAGGAGCTTATAGGATAACAGCAAATAGTCTCAGGCTGTCACTTTATGTTTCTTGCTACCAAAAGGAGCAGGAAGAGGATTGTAGAGATTCGGTGCAAGTAGAAGGAAATGGCTAGTTATTTTGTCAAAGAAAAATGCAATTAAGAAAGACAGACTTGGCTAGGCATAGATTCCTTGCCCAATAAATTTGGATAATTATTTAATATTTACTAAGCTAAAATTTATTATAACAAGAAGTTCTTAGAGGAACACAAAGACTTAGTAAATTATCGAGACAAAGAATTAGTAAATTATCTAACAACATGTCATTTCTATGTTCATTCAATACTAAGCTTTCATTACAACATACAACAAATGTATGAAATAATAGGATTTTAACTAACCAACCAACCAAACAAACAACAAACAAAAAAAACGCTTATCAAAAGGGAGAAAGCTACTAGAATTTCTTGTATCTACCTTCCCCTGTATGCGAGAAAACACTTTATACGTACATGTAAAAAGCTCCTCTTCTCAGCCCAGGAGACTATAGAAGGTATCTCAGTATGCCTTGCGTTTTCCAGGCTAGGTAATAAATTGCTTACGAGGGGTAAGGTAGGGTGTAAACAGAGTGTCTATAGGGTCTTTGGCAGACAGCCAG
Organism: Nothocercus julius; assembly: GCA_013398735.1. Lineage (NCBI taxonomy): Eukaryota > Metazoa > Chordata > Aves > Tinamiformes > Tinamidae > Nothocercus > Nothocercus julius. Next base: position 6,184,049 of record VZSV01000030.1, read on the forward strand.
GAGCTCATGCAGCCTGTTCTTCAAGCTGGCTAGAAAGTCTGCATGGCTGTGTGTGCCGTTGATCAGTGTGGTGCTAAACCTAGCTAATAGACACTGTCCATTCGCTTATTAATTGAGCCTTGAACTAGTCTATCCATCCACTGACACAACCTTATAGTTTCTGGTCAACTTGGAGTGCCAGCAAAACGAGCTCACAGCCAACCACAAAAGCGGTTGCCAAGTCATGCAGTGTGAGGGGTCTATGAGCTAGATCACCATTGATGTCAGGACTGCTATTTTACCGCTGTGTTAAATGTAAGGTTAACCAGGAAAAATTCCCATCCAAATCCACTGAGATTCCCCAGGATAAGAAGGGTGGAGGAGTAGAACAGGAGTAGGGGATTTCCTCTGAGTTTTCATGTCTCATTAATACTGGGTATAAATGCTGAAGGTCTGGTTGCACTTTCCTCTTTTAAAGAGCTCCAGACATGTGCGGCAATGCATCCTCTGGTTCCAGAGGTTGCCTGGTTTATTGACCTTTCCTTAATGCAGAAGCAGCCCCAGCAAGATGACATCCCACCTTTCAGGGAGCCTAATTGTCCACCGTCTCTAGGCAAGTTTCTGTCACTACAGCTAACCAAGCCCAATTTGAAGGTTAGACTTTTTGGTTGCTCAGTGGGACACGTAAAGGGCTTTGGAGACAGCGAATAGTATTATGAAATATTTAGTGTTTGTTTTCCACCACAGTATGGTTAGTAATCTGGTCTGGGTTGGAGAGAGCTTTTAGGGAATTTTCTAAATCTTTCCCAAAACAAATGAAAACAGCCTTTTTAATTGTTTGTAACCACATCACCTGTAAAATCTATCTCTTTTTTTTGGGAGTTATAATATTTTACTTAATATTCATAATCTTCTACTTATACCTACATGTGATTTTTCAGGTACTGAATATCTACTTTGTAGGTTATAGCAACACTAAGAAGAAATACTGTTTTTGAAACAGGGTCCTACATATCTATGTAGTGCACAATTTTGATGAAATCTGGTACAGAATGGGGACAGATTATGTCTATATATATAATCCCTAGCAGATTAGGAAAACCTAGTTTTTAGTCCTTGGGTTTTAATGTTGTCTAAAGAACAGTGTAGTTGTTACTGCAAGACTAGATACAGCCCTGTAAAGAAGAACACACTAGAAAGGGTACTGTGAACGTCTCTGTTTTTCCATTATGTGCCCATACTGCATTTCAGCAGAAAGTGCTAAAAGGCATCTCACATCCCAGTAATGTTTGAATAAAATGAGCTATGATTAAAGTACTATTAATATAGTTTTTAATATTTTTTTTCATTTCTTTGTTGAAAAACTAAATTTTCATGATTGATCAGAGAAGATGGGATCTGGCTCAAAAGTCAAGCTGGAAGAGGAGAGTGGAACCATGAAGAACTTTATCTGCTTTTCAGAATCCACATGCTTATGGTTTTAGTTGCAAAACTGATTTTTTCCACTGACTACTTCAGTGACCCTTCTTTTTCTTTACTTATATGGTATTCTCTGCAAAAAGAGAGCCTTTTCAAACTGCTGTGCTAATAATGCCATCCAGAACACCTCCACATGAAGTTCTTCATTTGGTCTCTGGTCACTTGTATCTTAGAATGATGAACTTCTGCAATTAGAGACCCTGCCATTTGTTACATTAAAGTTAGATTTCAATGTCGCCATCCTCAGCTGAGTTTTATGGAAAGTTTTTAACACTACTAAAATCTTTTTCCTTTGGCTAAGGGATAGGTTGAAGGAATAGGTTTCAAGTTTGGCCTCCACCAGTCTTGATGTCTGGTGGTACATGTACAAGTGTTCTGAGCTAAGTGAAAAAATTATAATGCGTGCGTGAGAATGAACAGGCGTCAATGTCATTCATTACTAGGGCAAGCAGTATTCTGAATAACTGAAAAAAAATGCTAACTTTTTAACTCTATTTCTTATTTTTGTCTATTTGTAATTAAATACTTTGTATTCCTGAAATACATGCAACATAATTTGAAACTGATATCTTCACTTGGCCATAAACACATGCTGCTTCTCTCTCTTCTCGCTGGTTATTGGCTTTACATGAATCAGTAAGACACAATATCAGGATTACAGCCCTTCTTAAAAATAAATATGTTAGGAATTATAACAATGATGATGTTATCAAAATACTCAAGTTTTATGTAATTAGTTTCATTTACAGCTCTGCAATGTTCAGGAACATTGCCAAGTTGTTGTTCTGGCAGGTTAACGGAACACACTTTATTTCTACTGAAAATGGTCTAGTCTACATGCTCTGCTATATATGTCATCCTGCCTAAGAAGAGAATAGTAAGTCACCTATTCCTATTCCCCCCGACCTGCCTCCTTTCACAATAGTACTCTGTGTATTGCTCAGTATTGGTCTTTGGTTGTCTTCTGCAAGACCTTTATCAGATACTCCACAGAATCAGGAGAACAAAAGATTCCTAACTTTGTTCACTCTGAAACATGACAAACTCTTTTTCTATGCATTTATTTCCCCACAGCCATAGGAAATTTTAGCCCTAACTATCAGGGCCTGTAGCTGTTCCAGTCTCCAGAAGGGAAGTTTCTTAACCTCTGTGCACTCTGTGATCACGAGACATCTGCTATCACACCTGGGGTAACTAAGCAGTGTCTAGCTCCTGGTGGGTCATTGCTGACTCCTGGGAGATGAGTTGTCTCGGCCTGTTTCCCACACAGCAAACATACAAAGAAGGGTCTTAAACAGATTCCGTCTCCTACTTCTGGGGGTTTAAATTTATTGTATAACAAAACCCTGGCAGAAGTCCCAAACAAGCTTCCAATCACTTGAACTGAGACTTTTCTTGGGCTGATTTACTGTAAGGTCTGATGTAGGATATTCAGTGTTTTCCCTCAAGCTACTTTGTTTTGGAGAACCACTCACTGTTCCTCTTTCTGATTCAGTGTTGATAAAACCCAATCAATCTATCAAGATGAGTCAGCAAACTAGGTCTGCTCACACCTCCTCTCCCCACACACATACACAGCATTAAAATGACAACAAGCTGCATGTCAAACATGTATGTAGAACAGCTACGATAAGTTAAAATGATCGTTAACTTATTCACAGTGCAATTCAAGTACATCTTGTACATGAGTTTCCAAAATTATTTTAATAACAATCATCTTTGACTACACAGTTGAAGATAGTTGGATCACTTCCTGCAGGCACGTTCCCACAGTAATATCCATGGCACATCCATTACAGACAGTTCTGTTAGTTCTCATTAGCTAGGACAAACAAGACAGTGAGTCACCATCTCCCCGCATAAAGAATCCCATTGTTTCAAACCGATAAACCAGAGATTCTGCTCTGTGCTGGTGTAAACCTGACATTGATTGGTTTTCTGGGATGATATAAAGGCAGCCTTTGAATGGATGTGGACCTTAGGTGTCAGGGAGCGAAATCTGTTACAACGATACAGGCGGTTTATATCTTTTCCAAAAATAAAAAAGTGACTTGGCTTCTCTCAGTGCTGGGAGAACATATTATATTTGCTACAAGTGCTTTTCCAAAGCTTAGTCTGAAACTAAAATAGATTATTGTACTGAATGCTTCCAAAGCATACCCAGTAAAATAAGTGGTTACACAGAATCACAGAATGGTTGAGATTGGAAGGGACCTCTAGAGATCATCTAGTCCAACCATCCAACCCCCCTGCTCCAGCAGGGACACCCAGAGCACGGGGCACAGGGTGGCACCCAGGTGGGTTTGAAGATCTCCAGAGAAGGAGACTCCACAACCTCTCTGGTTATTTATGTACTTCTCACTAAGCTGCTCATTTCTGTTAGGTAGCAATTGCTTCCAAAATACGCTGAAATGCATCTAATTTACTCTAGTATGAGAAAATATTCTTCCTCTTATGCTTTGGCTTTTGTTTTCATTTTAGGTTTTGTAAAATCTTAGCACTAATGGTGAAAGCCAAACACCGAAATATTTTTACCTGCACTCTGCCAGTAACATCAAAAGAAGTGCTATTATCTCAACAGCAATTTGGACTGGTTATCAAATGATAATCTTGGAATAAGTGAGTATGATTTGTGATGGTACTTATCTTTTGTAGGTGTGGTTGGCATTTATTAAAATGTTTTTTTTTTTTTTTTTTTTTCCCTGCTAGATAATGTGCCAAAGACTTCAGGCAATAAGTAATTATTCCATGTAAAATATTTATTCTCTGCCAGTCATATGTCTTTCTTAAAGATCTGACTTTGCAGCAAGCATTTAGGATGTAAAGCTTAAATAGGGGGCCAAAATGAAACCTGACGTAAGCAACTACAACATAAATGAATTTGTTGTGTGTGCTCAGTAGCTCTTGAGAGTGCAGATCATCAGTAATTATTTCCTGTATTTATTTGGCACCTTTGGGTTAAATTATCTGACATTAGGCACACAGCTTGTGCTCCATCCACAAAGCATGTGAGCATGTAGGAACTCACCAAGGTTTACGATGAGCTTTGTGCTTTAAAACTGTAAAATGAAGAGTCTATTCCTTTTCTTTTATGTGTTCTGGAGTATTCCCTGCCTGAAAATGTTTGTTTGTGTATATGTGCGTAAAGGAAAAACTCTGGAATATATATGCATAACATAAAATCAGATTAGCCAGAATAGTCATGTAAGATGCTGTGCTTCTGAACCATAATTATGGCCCTGTCGATGAGCTCCTCTACAACAATTCTTCCCACTCAGGAATACATATTTAGCACTGTCACATACCAGAAAGGCTAAATTGAGTACATTTGTATAAATTGTATTAGCCTAAATTTACACTGATTTATTTAAAGTTTAATTTCGTCGAACTAGTGCTGAGAACTGAATTCATAATCTGAGCCCTAATTCACAGTTCTAGAATGATACAAAATACATTGTTGAAAGAAAAAATAGGGTAACAAATGTGCATGTTTGGTCTGTAATATTCACCTTCTAAAAAAATTAGTTTTGCCTTTAGTATTTACATGTCTACATCCTTTATGTCCACCTTTTCTGACTCCAATTCCATCATGTTGATACAAAGATATATTTTTCCTCTAAAATACTTTCCCAACTTTCCCAAACTTCACTGAGATGGGATACTTCATGGATATGTTTAAATATGGAAGTTTTATTTATTTACATATTGGTACCTCTAATATCAAACAGAAAAAAAATTAACAATTTTTACTATTTGGGTCAGTTAAACGAATACTCAAAGTCAGATTATTCAAAGTTTCATGATACTTACATATGCTGGAGACAAAGCAGAGTCATTGGGATAAAATTCCTATTAGTTTGTGTTTATGAGGCTCAGAATAATATTTATTCTTTATATCTGTAGAATTGCAACCTTTCTCTAACTATCTCAGAAAGTCAAAATATTGGAACGTCTGGCACAAAAGTGTTATTATGATGTAAAAAAATACTTACACTGGCATAGCTTAATTTCATAATCTGACAGAGACTCATTATAGTGATCATTGTTTTTCTATTGGTATCTATCTGAGCACTTTCACTGATAACAGCAACTTCTGAAGCTAATTTGATAACGTCATGTATATTTTGGCACAAAACTCTTAGACTGACAAGGCCTAAATTTGGAATTACACATAGTAGTGACAAGAAGAGGAAGACTCAAAGGGTAACAGTAGTCTTTAGATAGATAGGGAAAGATAGGGTAGAAGGATATTAGGATCTATCCTAAATTTTCTTAGAAGTATTGTCTTTTAACCCATGCACCGCACGTCACATATGCTACTAAGCATCTCTTACATGAGTTAAAGTATATACTTACTGACTTATTGACAAGTACTTATATACTTCCTTTTCTTTTGTATGTAACAGACTTGTGTTTACTCAAAAGTCTGAAAATCATTCTGAACTTGCTTTGAGGCTGCCCTGTCATAAGCAACCAAAAGCTTTGCCTAGGAGGACACCCTGAATTTCTGCCTCTGTATGTGACTTAATCATAATGCAATTGTCATTGCCATGTAATTCTACAAGAAAATGCCACTTTTGCAGATGAGACTATAGTTTATTTGGACTGGAAACCTGATGCTATCTCCCACTTCTGATCAGTTGAATGTGGAAACGTTTCTGGTCTCCATACATTTCGAAAGGGATTACGCGTAAGCACAGAAAGCAATATTAAAAGTGGAAAGTTTCAGCCTGACTCTTAAAAGTGTTTGGCAAGGGACATATAGTTAGTTGAAAGGGTTGGGAGTTCCAGACGGAAGGAACAGGGTATGCAAATATTCAATTAGCAGCAGTGCTAGGGTGAGACTTTGGAAGAAACAGAACAATCTAGAGATGAATCTCTGGGAGAATTGGCAGGGAGGTAGGTGACAAGGAAGTCTTATAAATCATGTCATGAAAAAAACATGGAATGTTTGATAGCAAGGAACAAAATGTCATATAAAAACAGTGCAATACATTACCCAATTAGAAGCAAATGCAATGAGAACATTTCAGGGTAATGCAGGGATCGGCTTACTTCTAGGCAAGGGTCCAGCTCACACATTTCAGAATGGCTACCGTGGAAGCAAAGTGTGTGTAGAAAAGTGGGCGTGAAGATGATTAAAATAACCAGGCCTGCTCATGATTGCATGGGATGAAGACAGTATAATTAGCTTGGCTAAAGGAGTGTCTTATCCTTGTGATATATGTAAACTGATAAGAGGCTAAACAAGTGGAGGCAGCCGAAAATTGAATGAGATGGAACTCAGACTTCAGAATGGCTCCAAGAAATTTGACTCATTTTGTTGCTGTAAAACATGTCCATTTGATCTGCAACATAGAAACATCACTCAGTTCGGGTTCTGTCCTGAAGCAATTCGCATTATAGTGGCATTTGGGTACAAGGAGGACTTTCACAATGTAGTTCAGTCTGTGCTCAGAACCAGCTATAAACAGCAGATTACCATGGAGTATTTGGCAAATTTTTCTTGAAAAAAAAAGAAATTTTGAGCAGACCTCTAGGCAGGATGGAGACAGAAAAACAATGGATAGAATGTAAATGGTTAGATGTAAAATATACATGCAGGTCAAACTATCTGAAATGAAAACTACTAATCGATTTACTGATACTATTTATAGAAAAGTTATAAGAAGCAGATGTAAGGAAACCAAATTTTATTTTCTCCTTTATCATCAATAATACCACAGTATATTGTTGCAGTTTCCTTTGTTTCATTTGGCTTTTTCAAATGAAATTTTACAACATAAATAAAAGAATTCTAAGAGTCAACTGAACCTTGAAATTCTGATGTAATGAATATTAAAAAGAATCTACCAAATAAAGAATAAAGAAAAATGCCAAGAGATCAGGAAAGAGCTGAGGAGGGAGCTATGAGATTTAGGACACTCTGAATAACCTTTTTGTTTGTCTGACTGTTCAGCTGAATGATAAAGAGATGGACTAAACAGAATTTGATTTTTTGTTTCACATTGTCTAACTGAAACAAAAAGAAAAAAAACAGAACTTGTTTTACACTGAGCAAAAGTTTTCATGTGAACTGAAATATTTTATTCTGAGTACATATAGTAAGCACTAATGAAAATAGACTCTACAAAAATCAGGTCAGATATCAACTGACCCCTCTGCTCAATGTTTTTATTGGCTGAAGTACTTAAGAGATGAGATAAACATGGGTCCAATTCCCTCCTTTGCTGAACAAGTCATATGTCAATTCCTAGTTGCCAGGTATTAGGTAAATACACTTAGAAGTTGGACCTTGTAGTACAGGACCCTTCCTGAGTCAGACAATGAATAGATGTGAAGCTTTAGTCTGAAGCTATCCCATGTTAGTGTCATTAAGCTATTCACTTTAAAACATTCTGAGGCAGAATATTTCACAGTGCTTTTCTTGGAGCATTTTTTTTTTTTTAGAATGTATAGATATTCAGAGAGGCACTTTTAAATGTGGTATCAAGACATTAATCTAGATCTCTTCAGTGCTTTGTCAAATGAGTGTTTAATACAAAATGGAATAGGATCAAGAACAGACTCAGACCTTGAATATTGGAAAAGCAAGAACTAGCAGATGAACATTCTTTTCCATTTTAGCCATTTTCATAGACCTGCTTATAATCTATGTAGAACTGGCTGTGGTAGCATGGCCTTTCTTCCTCCTAGTATGGTTGACTGCAGTGCCTTAATTTACCTGAAGTATTCTCTAAAACAAAAATAGTCTGACCAAACACCATGGTATTTCTGTAAAAATGCATGTAGAAAGCAGTGTATTTTAGTATCTTCACATTTTCTGTTAAAACTACCAGTTAACAGTAAAGTTTAAAAAGCTAAAAAAGTTATATAGAACTTTCAATTCTTTGAATGATCACTTTTCAGGTAAACAGGAAATGAAAGAATTAGAAGTGACTTTCTTTTTGTTTGGACATATTAGATTCTTGTTCCAAAACCTATTTTTGTCACCTCCCTTGGCTATTTCTTCTCTGGAGTGCATATTTGGTGATTTGTTTTGAAAAGCTGGTATCCAATGCAACACTGGCACATCACACTGAGAAAGTGAAGGATGTTTCTTCTCAGAGCAAGTTGGCAGTCCAATTCTTAAGCACTCTTCCTAGTCCATGGCCCGGCGTAGCTGGTGCTTGGAGTTTTTAAAAATGCAAAAGTGAAAATGAACAGCTATATAATCTATTTCTCTAAAAGCAGAGTCTTCAGCTCAAGGTTTTAAAACAGGACAGTATATTTCCTCAGATTCCTCAGATTCACAGTGCAGAAGAGTTCATACAAAACTGCTGTCTTGGTTCTGGTAGGAAAAATACAGGTATTTTTCAGTAACGATAAAATTATTGGTTAAAGACAGATGTATTACTGCCAAACAAACGAGCTGATACAGAGGAAAACATATTCTTGGAACCTGAAAAGGACAGTGTAAGACTTCAAAATGGCCCTAAAATAAGTTGATGAATCTTGTCCAGTCTCATTTGCTAAAAGGCAACATAGTCCCCTTCAACTCTGGTGGTATGGCAATGCAGAACCCTGGGTCCCCAAAGCATTTCTTGGCTTTTTTGTTATGTACCCTTGCATTTGCGAAGGAAATGGAAGGGAATAAATGGAATAAAGTCAAGGGACATTCACACTACCTGTGCGTTATCAGCACAGACAACCATATCAGAAACCCCTCTCCCAAGATATCAGCGTTTTTTATTTGATCAGCACTGCTCATGGGATATGCTGGCATTACAAACTACGGTGATTTTCAATGCTTGTCAAGTTTCCTGACAAAGAAAATCTACTGTGAACACTAAAAATTAATGGTTTTCTCTCAGACATTTAGATTAATTTTAATCAAGATTGTACATCGCCTCCCTTTCTGGAACTGATGTGATGGGAGGTCAGGATCTTTCCTTGGGCTTTGTTTCAGAATTTTTATGGCCAACTACTGAATTACTTGGAGTTTTGAAAGAGTCAGTTTTCCAAAGCTGAAAACAACTAAAGCCAAGTCTATTGGGAAAAAGAATTTAAACAGAAAAATCTGAATAATTGGGAACTGTTTAAGAATATTTTACTAGATGTCCAAAAGCCACAATCAATAAAGAAGGACAACTACACTGGTAACAAGCCAGCTTGGCTTAGGAAAGAAAGTAGTTCTTAAAAATACACATGTATACAATACTTATAAGTCTCTGTATGTATTTAAAAACATAAACTGAGCAATAAGTAAAACATGAAAGAAGGGCATGAGGAGTAATAAATCTAAAAAACTGTAGGCAACTGATAATGAAAGCTAAGGACAAATATGAAAGCAATATCCAGAAAATTTAAAATACATTCAGAGGTGCTTTATAACATATTAGCATTTTTTTGACAGGGTGTTAGTGCTGCACTGAATAGAAATAACTCAGTCTGGAACAGAGAGAGGGAAATGTAACAATGATGCCACATAATCTCCCTGACTCAGTTAAACAGGGTGCAAATGAAAAGTGTATGTTTTCATTCAGCCAGATATTTTCCCTGTTCATCTCAAAATAAAGAATATAGACCAGCCAAGCATTCACTTTTGGGGGACAATACAATGTCTAGAGCAGTCACACCTCCTTCTTGCTTCAACTCTGACCTTTGTCATAAGTAATTAAATTATTAATTATTATAAGGAAAAGAAAGTAATATTACTAAGGTATCTGGTATTGTTGTGGTTTGAAACATATTTATGCTTGGACCTATAATTTAAAGAGAGATTTATAAATTGGAAAAGGCTCTAAAAATATCTAATGGAAAGGTTAAAAGATTTGAAACTGGAGTAATACTGAAAGCATCAAAGAACTCCCTTTCTTTAATTCAAAAATTAGAAGGTTAAAGGAAAATAAGGCTACAATTTATACATATATACACACAGTCATACATACATGGTGCTACTAGAGAGTTCTTCAGTTAACTACTCTACTAATACAGCATTACCATTTGGGTAAAAATTGAAGATAGAAAAAATCATATATGAAACAAAGTGCACGTCTTAGAAAAGAGGGTGATTAGCCACAAAAACAATCTACCATTGGAGGTTTATATCCTCTACTACTAAAGCTTCTTTTAATCTCCTGTTTCTATTCCTCCTGCTCTTCTCCTTCCTCCAGAGAGACAGACACGCGTTAATTCTATTAAGGAAGTCAGGCTAAAGAAAAACATAGTTTTTTTTTCCAACTTTACATCTATGACTCCACAATGAGTTCTTCTGCCTATGCTTGAGAGTATTATTAACCAGCATCTGATTTGTAGAAGGAGTATATTGGAAATCCTCACCTAAGAAATGAATTTGTTCATTTTTCAAACCTAGTGCTTGATGTCAGTGCATTTCAGAGCCAAACAAGAACACAATGGAAGCCATAAACTCATCAGCTCTTCCACTAAAAAATGAGCCAACTGAGGAATTCGTACAACTGCACTATGGACCACATCAAGGAACTGATGCAGTTAAAATAAAAAATGTTAATTTTCATCTGGATCCTTCTCCCAGAAAGATTTGGTCAGCACAAAGGAGCAGGATGACACGGCTAGGAATGAGCAGCCAGCACCGGGCTGAGGCGAGGTGGCTGGTGGTGTCAGCTTAGGCATATTTGCAACAGGAATTTCCCCTGAAAGGTTATTTTTGATTATGAAGATGCAAATAAATATTGAAGTCCTCAGCTTCAGAATACCATGGCCACTCCTGCAAGGCACTCAATTTCTTTATTTCCCAGTAAGCTCAACAGTAGTCAAGAGTTGGGATCATCTAATTGGTAAAGAGAATTCCCAGTCTTTAGAACAAGTGAAAGTCTTGTTCAATACTGAAGAACTTGTTTAAGATTTTGCATCAAGGATAAAAACAAAATATCATATTTTGGAAAAAAGATATTGAAATAATTGATTTTGACAGAGCTGGAAAATTATAATAATCAATTTCCATTTCATTCATCTTCAAGTTGCTGTAAAAATTCAAACTAGAAAAAAAAGTCAATTGTCTATTAAATGGTTACTCAAAGGATTTTCATTTTTTTATCAGACTTCTTCTCAAGATCAACAAGAATCTGCAAAATATTTCGGTTTCACAGAAATAACAATTTAAAAGGAAAATTGTTTCTTGGAAATGAATTGATCGTCTTTGCCTCTCACATTAAATGATTATCTCACTTAAAACCAACTTTGAAAATATCTTGAGGAAACAAATAATACAAGGATTGTAATTCACAAGAAATATTACTTACAAATGGGGAACAAATTAGAACAAATTTCTTCCAGTTTAGTAGGCTATGTGATTTAAAACCTTCCAGAGTTTATAACTTAGTGTTAAATTCAACATATAGCTTTAATTTTATTTGACTGCTGTCATTCTTTTTTTCTATTTGACCGGAATTTTTTTTTCATATAATATAATCTAGAAGAAACAAACTGTGAATATATCTATTATATAACAAAAGAATTGTTGGTCTAACTTGTGTGAAAGTGATTTATAGGTAACTCCTTATTAAAAGAAAGTTTAAGAACATGAGGACAGCTCAAAAGAGATACCTCAGCAAAATCTGACTTTTTAACTTTTCTCTCAGTTATTATATGATCATTGTATCAAGACAGTCATGAAGGAAATGCCAGGCAAGTTAATAATAGTACCTGCGGCTCTTTCTTTTTATATTGAATTCCACAAAGTGTGTGCTTTCTATTTTTTTCTATAACTGAAAACAGAGAAAAAGAGGAAGGTGAATCTTGTAGCTGAATTCTACAAGCAGTTTGCCATTGTTTTACATTACAACTGTCTCTGAAAATATTATAATTAATGTTAGTGTGGTTTGCTGTTCAATACTCAGCTTCCAATGAAAAAAAAAAACTAGTGTCTGCTTGAAAGCACTTGCAATCTACTTGTTTTTTACAATAACTAAGCCTTTTAGTCATTACAATTAGATGTATTCATACAGCTGGTTATGACAGCTTCCCCATCGACAAGAATTCAGGACTCAAAGCAAAAAATTATTTTTTCTTGAAAAAAAAAAGTATTTTCTTAAAAGTTTTTCATGCATAAATGCTTTTGCTGAGTTTATATATACAAAATGTATGCATATATGTGTAACCTAGCATATTGATGCAAAAATACAATAGCATATAACCAGTTGCTTGCAAATCCAGTCTAGTTGCATTGCTATTTCCTTCCAAACTATGTCTCTGAGAGAAAGACAGAAAGGTGTATCTCAGAGTTTGTGGATTGGGAAGATTAGAGATTGAAACTGAAAAAATACAAAACAGATAGAGACTTTCAGAATCAAGAATAAAAGATAATTGTTGACCACTGAATACAGTTCAAAAATATCAGTCCTGAGAAATTACCCATGCAGGTAATTTCATCCTAACTTTCTGAGCACTCCGTTACAGAGCTGGGTCTGTACTATTACTCCTGGATTCTTGAATTCAAGTTAAGATGGCTTTCAGGACTCCTTCAGGCTTTCAAGATACCCTGGAGACAGAAGTCAAGAGCTGAGAACCTATCCAGTGCTGACACTTCTTCAGTTTCCATTGAAGGTGGAGCTTTTAGGCATAGAAAATAAGGACACCAACTAACCTATAAGTTGGAAAATCCAGAAACAACTCCTCCCCGCAAGCAATTTTGGTAAGGATTCAAGGAGCTAGATGTCAAGAAACTTAACCAGACAAAGTTCCCAATCAAAATATATGTAGGATCAGAAATTTCTTCAAAACAATATGTTTTGACAAACTGACATTTTCTGACAGAAAAGAATTTCATCGGGAGTTTTCCATCTATATCTAATGTACTAGTGCAGCCTAATGTTATATGTTTGTTTCTCTCACAGCTACTATATAATCATCTTTCGATAAGCATATCTTTCCCCAAGAACTTCTGACTGAAATCAGGTAGTCTTCTACGTATTGTCAGTGTGCATCTACTAGAACAATTCATCCGATTCTCCTTTTCCATCCCTCTGCTTCCTCAGATGACAGCACAGAGATATGGCCGGAACTTAATGAACTATGCATCAGTATGTTCCCGACCATCACACTTTCTGGGGGTCCAGCAACCTTTTCCATTGTATGATAAATTCATAGCTTCAAGTTATATATGATATGACACTTCTAGTACCAACATGTTAATGAAACTGAGTAATGCATTAGGAATTTTCTTGGCTGCCTTTCAACTCATTTAGTTTTTTTAAAATAGAAAACTAAGAGGCTTACCTTTAAAAGGGCCATTTTTTATATTAAAATGATACTGAAATAAGGAGGATTTCACTGAATCACTACGTTATTTGTAGTAGACAGCTACCTGGTTTGACATCCTTTCTTCTTTTTTTCATCACTCTGTAAATTCAAATGATAAGTGGCTGAGATCATACTTTCTAATAATCTTCCATTATTTATTAGTTGGGACAGCCTTTTTGATGAATTAGCCTATAATCGCATCTCTGGAATATACATGCCTTCAGGCCGCAGTGGTGGAAATTTCTCTTGAAGGATTAGACTACTCCCAGGGAGGCTAGGAGAGAAGAGTAGCAGATATTGTTTCTGGGCAGAGTATTAGGTAACTCTGAATGTATTCTGGCGCATGCAGGAAATAGAAATATCTAAGGGAAAAACATCAGAAAGTTGGAGAAGTCTTGGCAGAAAGAGCAGTTTCATGTCTTCACTGGATTATGTATTGAACCAGTTAGGTATTTATGGTTTTAGCATTTGAAAAAATATGAGTAAAACTAATAATACTATAAAAATATTATGCAATCACTAAAGTGCATCTAAAATTATAACAATCTAGGATCATTTAAACTCAAATAGAATAAACATATATATTCCATACTACAGGAATTTAATTAGTTGTAGAATATATAAAAAGTCCAGATAATATGAAAAAGGTATTTCTCTCATTTCTTGAAAGCGATATCTATTATCCCATGACCTAGTATTTAGAGTCAAGGGTGGCATTTTCCTCACTGCAACTCCTGAAATGTAGATAGAACTAGGTAGCAATATATTCTGTGTCTATTTTCCTTCTTCTGCTATGATGTACTTCAACATGGCAAATACCTCTCTAAAAGCAGAAGTTATTATAAAACTTCGTGTTAGGTAGATAGTTGCCCTAGAGCTCACTCTGTCATAGGTTGTCTAAACAGGGAAGAGTTATCTCTCCAAAGGGATAAGTTATGTGGATTCCGGTGAAGCTAATCAATCTTCATCACAGGGCTGAATCTTTCAGAAATTTGGCTAAAACCGAACATGTTCAGAAACAAATGGTTTGGAGCAAGGGTGTTAAGCAATTTCTTTCATTCCCATGATAACATTTGGAAGGCCATCCAGTCCTGAGGAATAGGTGATGAAGTCATACATGAATAATGGGAAGCTTTCCCATGTTATCATATCACATAGCACACAGAATCACAGCATTAGGCTGAAGGTTGGGCAATCACATCAGCTTGTTCAAGCTTCTGGCTCCAGTAGTTGCATTTCAGTCATGCTAGATGAATGAAATATTGAACAAACATTTGTGTAGTGCAACAGTGAAAAAATACCACCCAAGGACCTCAGGTGGATGCAAAGCTGCTCAGAGACTAAGATCTATGATCTGAAAGATGTGTGAGGATTACATCAAAAAGGAACGCAATGGGCAGTGGATTTCACTGGACCTGCAATTCTGAGGTGAGCAGCAGCAAGAAACATAACAAAATGGACAAAATTGATGCCTCGAAAAATGCAAAACATCTAAGAACTGATTCTGGGAGTAAGTAAGAGAAGATGACTGTGGATATTTTCCAGAAAGAGAGAAAAGTCTAAGCTAGGGATTCACACTGTTTCAATTTCTGCTACATTCAGGAAAACTGAGTTGTATAAATATTCCTATAACTGAAAAAATCTCATCAAAGAAGCATCTAACCCTGTCATTAAAATCCATGTGGCAATATGCAATTATTATTATTATCATTAGCAGTAGTGTTTGCTATAACCCTCAGCTTTCTGTGTACTCCCCAGTATTCACAGAACATCTTTCCCCAGCTCTTCGTATATTCCCAGTTTCCAACATGTGAATATTTCTCCAACATTCCCAGGGCTCAACCAAATTAAGGGTATTCAGCACATTTGCCTTTCCTGTGGCAGTGAGATAACTATGGTACATCTTCTTCATTATTTTATGCCTTTCAAATTGAAACAAGTACCTAAGGAAAATAAAACTGCTTTAAATCCAGATGTCTAGCACCTACATGCAATGAAGGATCATAACCTAGGCAAGTGCCAAAAGCAGTCAGCAAAAACATCACAAGTTTGATGCAGAGCAATGCCAGATCTGACAACAGTAAACCACAAGCAATATACAATCTTATCAGCAGTGAGGCATTCAATAGAGCCTGCATCATCAAGAGCTGGCTAAGTGCAACTTTAGGAGGAAGCCTGGGCTTTTAGCAATTTTGAACCACTGTTAATTTTCCATTCTTCATTTGTTATTGGTCTTTCTTTGTCTGATTTTTTTTCTCAGTTTGTCTGCATTGACTTACTGTCCTGTGTATCTCCCTGCAATCCCCCCACACATGATATCATGGCTCCCTTAAGAGTTATGATTAGCTAGCTATCTCCTTCAGTAATCTAGCCCCTACTGTGATGGGTAAAGAAATCTTCGAGCAGAAATATGTAAGACTTAGCACTAATCTGATCATCATTGACTGTCATATCTTACACAAGAAATAATGGACACTTGCAGAGAACAATGGTAGAAGAATGAGATTTTCTCCTTCTTATAGGCTGAGCTATACATTGCTTATGTCGCCTTGGGCACCGATGATTCCTTTCAGAATACTGCCCTTTTGTCTGTACTTGCAATGGCAATCTATACACTAGCCATTTCTTTTGTTCACATAGCCTTATGTTTCTTGTTTTTTTAGGAAAAGCATTAGTTAAAGGAGGGGTGGTTACAAACTGAACTATCACTGGGATTTTCATTCTGTTAGTTTTTCCTTTTTCTATAATAGGAATGTTAAAAAATCTAGACCAAAAAAAAGTATACTCTATTACTTCAGATGTTCAGATCTTCCTCTAATATGAAATATTCAAAATCCAAAATACACAACAATTTAAGAAGACATAATGAAAACCTTACTAATTCTTGAATGTTTGACAAATTAACTTCTGAACGAGTTAATCAACCAGCAGACCAACACTGTCCTTGAGTTTAGGCTGTTCCACAGTTTTTCTGACTTTGTCCAGTATGCAAGATATTGAGCTTTATTTTATCATATAACTTCTTTTTTGGTAGACTTCTTTACATATACTGATAAACTTCTCTATATCATTTTACAGAGCTGATCATGAGATACTGATTCACGAACAAGACAGAACATATCTGTGAAGAGAAACACCTTGAAAAATTTTGGGTCCTTAGACAAAATTGAACTCTATCCTCCCATCTCTAAACCTTTCATTTCTTGCTTCCCAGGACCTCGGTGGCCTCAAAGCCTCAATGAATCAATGTGGATCAGAGTCACAGTTACAGATGAATCTAAGCTAATTTTATGTCTCCTCATTAGGAAGTATAAAAAGCAGCATCTGTTGTATCCCAACAGTGAGCTTGCTGAGGACGTTGCTAATGAATATAATTCAAACATGGCTGGATTTAAACCTTGTCTAAATGGGAAGGGAGGGAAGGAAGAAAAAACAGCACTTGCCAATTTCTCACACAGAGTTGGTCTTTACTCTAGCACCCCTAAGGGGGGAACAACCATCCCCTTGACTCTCACCGGTGACCAGTGTAGGAATTACAGTCAGAATGTTTCTCATTTCATTTGCTTAACCTCTTGTTGACTGGCATGATCCAACTGAATTACAGAAGACTTCAGTTGCTCTGATAGGAAATGGAAACTCATTAGCTATTCTTCATAGCAACTCTCCATAAAATTGTATTTCTTAGGACTTCAAGCTACCTTCATAGACCTCTCTGAGCGGTGAATAGTCAGATAATCTGTCAGAAAAAAATGCGCTAGCCATTCACAACTGGCTAGAAGATTGTTGCCAGCTCTGAGAAGAGAGGTAGAAGCAATAGTGCAAGACAATTACCATTTCAGACAATATTACAATTTTCAACAGAATGAAATGAGGCATTCTGATAAAAACAAGATCAAGACAAGCATCATAACAAATCTGAAGAGTTGAGGCTATGAGACAGCTGTTTTGGTGTTGGACTACTGCAATGTATCTGTGAGAAAGTGCACAAATGGATTCTTTCAATGGATAGACATCGTATATCTTTCTGTGACTCAGGCTGGCAAGGATGATGAGCACTTCTTCAGATTTAGCAATGCTAAAGCTCAGAAGACCTGAAGGGGGAAGTGAGTATATGGTAATTAATGATAGTGGAGAGAAACAAGAAAAGGGAAGTAATGAGAGCAATATGAAATAAAAGCTGATAGAGCCATGCCTCATGCAACTATGGAAGTGGACGTGGCACTCAAAAACAACTGTAAGAATTGTATGAAAAAAGAGGCACTCGGATTGAAAAATGTCTCAATTCTTAGGAAAGATATGAAGCTAGATGTCATGGTGGACACTAGAAACCTGGTAGGATAATCATCACCTACAGAACACAAAAATTGGGGATTTTTCTGCAGAGGGAAAAGATTCAAACATATGTTAAGCTAGTCAGTAACATTATATAACAGATTGTTAAAAAAAAATATATATATATAAGTGCATAATAGTCTGCTCATTTTATCAGTCTTTTTTAGAATGATAAAATCTATTCTAGCAGGTAAATTCTCAGGGTCACAGTTGTCAAGCTTCTACATGGGAAAGACAAAGGCACCTTTATCCAGTATTTTATCCTTTCGCAGTTAGAGCGCTTTCTGGAGTTGGGGGATTAAACTCCCATGAATTAGAAAAGCCAAAACCACAAGCAGAGCCACTGCTGTCTTTAAATCTATTGGGAAAAAAATCTATATGGAAAAAATGAGTATTTTAACCTGAAAGAAAATATGAATTAGCAATTTATATGAGAAGAAGGTTTCTAGTCAACAGATCTTCAAATCAAAAATACAGGTTAAAAGCTTGTATGAATATTCAGGTTTTTTCTTTTTAAAACAACAACAAAAAATCCCTCCCATGGAAAAAAATCCCATGGAACTCACTCCATGTTCCTCTCTTTCACAAAAAGATATTAATTATACTGCAACAGTGAATTTGGAAGTCAGGAGCACTGAGATCTTATTTTTTTCCCCTTGGATGAAATTTATCACAGTATTCTGGGGTATTGATTAAATTTAGGAAGCAAAGGACATGAAAAAAAGGCTAGATACTATCACTTGATAATGATAAATCGTGTCAGTGTTCTGAGAAGTGATTGAGATAACAGCCATTTCAGCTTCCTTGGTACTAACAAAGCAACTCTTATGAGGGACTAGCTTGAAATTGACTCAGATAAACATGATAAAAAATGAATTCTACTAAAAATAATACTGCAAATGGTTATGACATACCTTGAGAATTGTGGTATAATTTATCTAAGTATTCCCTTAAAGATTCTTTCTTCTCTGCAAGCCACATGAAAAATCATGGTGTCGCTTAATGCTTTTTTTTTTTTTTCCCTATAAAATATTTTATTGTCAGTTAAGTGCATGTAATTCATTGTATAGTTTGGTTCACATGGTGGTGACTCTTCTTTTCTGCTCTTTTCAAATCGTAGGCTCATTACCATGAAAGTAGTGAAATATAAGCAGCCAGATCAGGCACCACTCACCACAACTGGTGGGTCCTTATCCTATCTCATCATGGAGTCAAACTCATCATGGAGTCCCAGCAACACCACCAAGAATCAGATGGTCAGTAAACAGATTTTACATGGGATTAGATGGGTGTCTTTGCATTAAGAATGAACTAGTTCTGAAAGTTGAGTTAAGAGAATAAGTCAGTAAAAGTAGAAATTTAGGAGGGGGAATTTCCCTTCTTTCCATCATAGACGGTATTAGCATAATTCCTCAAGTGCATGCTATCTAAGATACCTGTGAGTTATTTATTAATAGTTAAAGAAGTTATTTGGCATCCAGCATCAAATATAATTCTTGAAAAGGGCTGACAGCAGAATACATTTGTTAACTAGAGACATGCCTAAACTTTGCCAAGAGAAATACTGAACTAAATATGCACTCACTGAAGTAGAGTCTTCTTTTTTTAAAAGTCTTTGTTTATAAAGTTTTCCTTTCCATCTTGCCTTATTCTTCTAAGTTTAGATTGATAATAATAATAATGGAGGTAAATCAGACTAACAAAGAGTTTTCCTGTTTCCTGTTTCATGCAAAGCTTATCTTCTCCAGTATTTGCTATATGTTGCATATTTTGTTCTCTTTTCTTTTCTTTTCTTTTCTTTTCTTTTCTTTTCTTTTCTTTTCTTTTCTTTTCTTTTCTTTTCTTTTCTTTTCTTTTCTTTTCTTTTCGTTTACTGAGGTGATAAATAAATGAGCTTTGCAGGAAATTAGAGACTGTTAGTGCTAGAAACTGAAGTTCTCTGTGTATTCATAGGCCAGGTACGGATACTGACAGGCACCGTTCAAGTATATCTGTCAGTAATCATGCAGTTGTCCTGAGGGAGAAACACCATTAAGTTGTGGAGTATTAAGTAACTCCTTGCTGCTTCATATCTGGGACCCTTTCCTGAGCTGAAATGGTCAATGTTACCAACCCATGATAGAGTATGTGGAAGCCAGACAGGCAAGTCCAAGATAAGGGTTGACAAGTAGACTGTTCTCAAACAGTATGAGCTTCTTTCTTCTAATATGTTTTCCATATGAAATAAAAGTATGAAATCTGATATCAGAGACATAGTAATTCATATAAAACTCACAGTATGGCAAAACTGCTCAGGCAGAGTGGTCTCTGGAGCACCCTGACCCCTACCAGCTCTCTACATGGCTGCTGAACTCCTCTCCTTTTGGCTGCATCTCAGACAGACGGCTTCTCAATCAGCCTGTAGGCTATTTATCAGGCATACTTGGCAAGGAATTAATCTCCCTGGCATGCTTGGACACGCAGGGTCCTATGCACTCATACGGTACCCTCCAGCATGTCTGAGCCCACGCTTACAAGATCGCTGTCTAGTCTTGATGGTGGTTTTGAATCCTGGCCATCAAAGAGCATCAAACAGCAATATAGATTGGCCTTCTATGCTGCCAATTTAGAATGGCCATCAAACATCAATGTAGATATTCCCTTTAGAAACATTCACTACTAAAGTGCCTTTTTTAATTGTTGAAAGACCAGCAGATGACCAAGAGACTCTACATTTTCATGCGAGTCCATCCAAGTATCAAGATCTAATATATAACTTAAGAAAAAAAAATGTGAAGGAAAGACCCAGGAAGTTACACAAGATTTATCCTGGCTTTTAGATACTGGGAAAATGCTTTAAAAAGTTCTGAAGCAGCATCACAGATGTCAAAGGTCAATATTTTAAAATGACATTCTCACAAATCAAATATTCTATTTATTTTACTGTGACATCCACATCTTTTAAGCTATTTTTACAAGTCTGCTGACAGTAGAATCCATTTCATTTGTAACTTTTCCTTTTTCAGTAAAGAAAGGAGATCAGGATTTAGGAGGAATTCTGCACACATATATAGAAAATAATTTTCTGAAGAATTATGAAGATCAAAATGGCATACATTTCTGGTTTTTTTTTATTTTTTTGTTGTTTCTTCCTTAAAAAATAGCAGTCATTATAGATGAGGAGGAAACAGAAATCCCAATATTTAAAAATCAAAATAAAAAGCTTATATTTATAAATTTTGAGAATAGCAATCATTTGTATTTTATTTTCCCACTGGAAATAAACACATTACTAGGGCATTGTTAAGGTATTACTGTGAGGAAACGTAGACAAATCCTTATTATATCTTTGTAATATATAGTTGTATCTCTTTCAACTCTGTTTAATTCTGCAAACATTATAATTTACAGTAGCAATTCTCTATTAATCAGGAGCTATTATTGTAGAGTTCTTTTTTCCAGGACATTTTAGTGTTAAAAATTATAAAAGATGTCAGTCAGTTTTGAGTGCAGTGCAATTATTTTTATGACTGATAAACTGAATGAATAACTCCCTGTGTGCAACATCAGCGGAGCAGGTTTGAACAGTCCTTGGTCTGCTTTAGATTTACATGTCTATACAAAGATGTGCAAATCTTAAAAAAAAAAAAAAAAAAGGCATTACTGCACAATAAAACAATTGGGATAGAAGCATTCCTACTGAATATGTTTGCTATCTTTCTCATAACATTGCAGTTGCAAAAATGTATACACACATCAGGTCAAAGCCTTTGTACACTAAAGTACAGCTAATGAGGTTTCTTTTTCTAAGATAAACTGATGGGATTGTGAAGATTCCTGGAATGATAACAAAAAGAGGGTGTGCGATGGTGTGTCTTGACGTCACTGAAAACAATGTGGGCAGATAACTTTTAGTTGGCACCTGAAGCACCAAAACTAAAGATAAAGAATCCTTGAATGACAAGAGGCAACATCTTTCCTGAACAGGGATTATCCTACAGAGCCTCAAGAAAACCCCAGGGCAAAGGTAAGAAAAAAAAACACTTTTAGTGCAACATCCCTTAATTACATACAGATGTTTACTAAGAAATGTAGCTATATCATCTGCATGGCAGAGAAAAACAGGGATTTTATTTCTCTGTCTGTTATCAATTAAATCATCAAAACAAAATTATCATTCAAATTACAATGTATCATTTCACTTTTAGAATGTATGGGGAGGAGGCAATCTACGGAGCAGAAGTCTGCTAACCATCAAAGCAACAAAGAAGCATTAAAGTTCAATGGACAGTTTGTTCACGCATGTTTTAATCTAGTTTTTTAAAAATGGAAACCATGTTCACGTGGTCAAAATAACACTTGCGTCAAAGAAGCCTTTGAGGTTCAACCCAGTGAGACAGTTGACTTTTTTTTCTTTCTTTCCTTTTTTATTTTTTTTTATATTTGGTAAAACCCCAAAATGTTTTCAAGAGGGGAAAAATGCTCCCTGGAGAGCCTAAGAAGGTGGCGCTGCTAGAGTTTCTATGTGGGAAAATATCTTCAGCAAGACAAGTTTGTCATATGCATAGAATATCAAATGCTTAGCTTCCAACTGAATTCCCTTGAAAAACAGTTGCAAATGAGAACTGGTTTCTATTAATACTGGGACTCTATTGTTTTCCATCATACAAGTGTTATACTTGCTCAGTATTACATTTTATGCTACCTATGTTCGAAAGTATTTGCCCAACTTTAGAAATGTGTTTAAATGTTACTTTTTTACTGCATACATATCTTGCATTAATTAATTAAATGACACATGAGTAATTTCCTATCATTTTTAAACTGGCAAGATTGAAATGGTTTAAATAGACTTTTTTGAAGAAACCAGATATATGTTTTAGTCGGAACAGCTATGTTGGCATAAGAAATGAAAATCCTCCACTAATATTCGCCTTAGGGTCTTAGACACTTTCTCTGGTGTCTTCTGTTTTTCCCACTAGCAGTTATTTTGGGAAACTGTTCCCTACAAGGATATCAATATTTTCTATTGCTCTGAAATATAAAACCTTTTTTCCTTCTTAAATTAAGCAACAGGTATTCCACTGCACTCCCTGATGCAATACTTACCTGGCACAAAAGGTCATATTCATAAAAGAGCTTTCTGTGGTCAGAGTTCTTTAATGCTTTCCTTTTAAAGATGAAAAGAAGGACACATATGATTTTATTAGAGATACACAAAAAGTCATAATTACACAGTCACAGAGATTATTGTCTCATTAAGGTAACCTTTAAGCAAGGATGGATTTTTCCACAGACTTCACATAGAGGGACTGGAAAGGAGCCTCCGTTGGTGCACACACTCGTGCTCCAACACCAAGTCCAGGCACATAATTAACATCTGAAACGCAACCTGAGCATTGCTGAAGCTTTCCTGCTCTGTGTACAGAAGGACAAGATATTCTGGAAAAGAGAATCTTTCTCTAATATGCAAACATATTCTCTCTGCAGCCAGCTGCCCTTTCTCGTCAGATTAACGATGTTTTTGTCTCATTCAGAAGTCCATCTCGAATGTCTTACATGGGCAAGACAACTACAAGGTTGAATGATGAGCCTGGAAAAAAAAACTACTGTAGAATTTATTGTTGCTTTTACTTTGGAAAAGTGAGTGCATATTACCTTAATTAAAGGTCAAATTGTACATATGCATGTGCTATCTCTTTGCTTCGTGCAAACATGCGTATGTGTATTCACAAAGCCATAATTGCACAGCAGTACCAAAATGTCTTATACTAAGAGCACGGGTAAGCTTTTGCCATCCAAGTGCCTGTTCCTTTCTGCCAGACCAGTACTGACAAGAAAACAAATTGGAGTCCACGGCAGAAATGAGAAAACTGCATAGATTTGGGGAGTTTACTTCCATTTGTGCTACATGGCTGAGGGTGCATTACTTCAGACAAGTGATCCCAGAAAGATTCTGCCTCACTATATGGCAACCTTTCACTGCTCGCTATTCTCCAAAATAGAAGTCAATAAGATTAATTTTAATTCAGGACTTGCTTAGCTTTCTCTGTGCAGTGGCATGCATCTTGCACACACCTTGAGCCACGGTCGGAAGTGCAGAGTGACAGCGGTTTGTCACCATTCACTGCATGGTCCATTCTTCCTTGCTCCACAAAGTGGCTTGGGAGGAGCTGCCACGAGACATTGAAAGGAATTTATTGTTTTTCTGATCTGGAAACCGTGCCTATGTGGGTTTTGGAGGTAATGCGCTGCTGAGACGAACGTGTATTCCAGCTGGCTCAAAGGCTAGACATGCCTCCGAACTTTTATCTTCCCCAACTTCCACGTGCCAAGAGCAGCTCTTGGGCATCCTCAGGAGCAGGCCCAGTCCTCTGCCTGCCTGCAGCGTGTCTGAACCTGAATCGGGTCCTGTGGCGAGCAGAGCACACCTTCAGACTCAGCTTTTAAATCACGCTTTCCACAGACTGTCAGCTGCCAGGCTCTGGGTGATAAGCTCGCTGGCAAGCTTTGTGCCTCTTTGCTGAACTTAAAGCCTCAGGGTGGAAAGGTGGCGTGGATTCCTGGCCCTTTCATCCTAACTATTAATTGATCTTAAGGCACCTCACACAAGATATGCTATTACAGCACCACGAAGGGTCATTAAAACAATGGCTGCATTAGCTGGTAGTTCTGTAAGGCAGCGCAAGCCCCAGCTCTTCACGATAAATATTTAATTCCTCTTTACTTTAGTTATTTTTGCCTATTTGCCTATTGCTCTGTTTGCAGAACATGCTTGAAAACAGGTAGCTGCCTTCTCTTATATACATTTATTACTCAAAGCTCTTCTTTGAGAAGCTGCTGCACTTGAATACACACTAGAAGCACCTTATAAGAAGCACTAGGTTACTGGAGCTATTTTCATTGAAAATATACAGTAAGCAAATTATAACACTTAAAATCAGTCTCAGGGGGTAAAATACTTGCAATTACAAATGTGAAGTTTTGCTTTCTGCAAAACCTCTGCAGTGATGACTTGAAATAAGCTGTTCGATGAATATATATACACTATAAACTCATTTCTTATTTATGATGCTTACGGACAGAGAAGCAATGTTTTACAAACTAAGCATATGCCCTTTCTGCCACTCCAGAACAGATACAGCCAAACTCAGATTTCTGAGACCTGGGAAGCAAAGAGTTAAATGATGTGGCCCTGCATCCTAATTGTGCCCTCTGGAAGTTGTAACTGCAGCTGGGGGTGTCTCTAGAGGCGTTTTCTGATGAATTCAGTGTATTAGCCATATCTGCACAGACAGAGGGATGTGGTGGAACAGCGTGGCATGACTGTGGTCTGAAGCGCTGGGGAGCAGTGGTGTCTCTGTGTGTGTATGTGAATCTCTGCAAGTGAGCCCTGATTTCACGATCAAAGCAAAAAGATACCAACACACATGGGAAGATCCAATATACCTTATTTCTGCACTGTCATCTACATATTATATCAGTGGTAGGGTGCTGCGATCATCAAGGGCTAAATGGGAGATGTGTGTGGTCTGTGGGTTTAGAGGCTGGTAACTGAAAGAAAAGTGTTAGACTGAGTCACCTGTGCAAGGGCTAAGGCAATGTGAAAAACGAATGCAAAAATTAGTGGAAGTGTTGCTCTTTCTATGGAATAGATTTTGTGTTTGACTGTAGGGCAGGCACAGGTAAATTCTCCTCACAACAGCTCATAGGTGAATTACACAGCATTAAAGCTTAATCTTAAATTTCCCATTTTTCCGAAATTTAAACCGAGAAGTTTGCTCATGCATCTCCTCATTTTCAGAAGCTCAGAGTTTATCAAACGTGACTCTCATAAGGGCACAAAATACCTCTAAGCAATGCTAAATTTGCATCAATACATGGATTTGTTGTTGTTGTGATTTGTTCTGGTCACAGAATCTGCTTGGGAGGAGTTACTTTGCTGATTTTTAATGAAAGAGGAAAGTTTATTGCAGGAATGCATGATCATTTTGTACAAAGAACTGCCAACTTCCATACTCAGCCCTATGATCCCTAGTCCCCTGCGTACGCGTGCACACACAAACACTCCACGTCCTCCACCCATTCGGGATTTTAGCTCTGTCAGTAGGAAGAGCTGGGTTCCTGGCTTTCCCCTAGATGCCAAGTCGTGCTCCCTTACCTCTAACCAGCTGTCCCACAACATACAGGATAGGTCAGTTTTCACTGAAATCAGCTGCATGGAAGTCAGAATCAGTAGCTCGGTCATGAGTCCTTTTAGCCATCCTGCCTCTATGCAAACTGGCAGGCTGGAAAGCCTGGAAACTCAGCTGATACCTGTACAGGACAGTCCTTCCCAAATAAACATCCTGCTCCATCAAAAAACCGACTATTTATTGAAAGTGGTGTTCTACCACACACTGATTGAAAGAAACACTGAGTGACTGAGGCTACTTTGGACAAGATCCAATGTGATCTCCATGTCTACACACACGAGAAATCACTGCTGAGAGCTTTTTTCTTCTTTTTCAAATGACATACAAAAACATCTTTCTTTTTTGAGGCTAAGAAAGCCAGATATTGAGAATTTCTGACTCAGGTAGCACCATGCTCAAAGCCCTACCCATATTATGTAGTTCAATTACGTGTTTCTAAATCTCAGTCTTATTGCAGAATGTGCATAATAGTTAAAAGCACATAGGAATTTAGAGAAAAGGTCATTTAGAATCCTAACTTTGCAAAAACTGCTGTATTTATATAAAAAAAGGAAGCAACCATAAAAGCTAAAAAACAAACAAACAAAAAAAAAACTACCCAACTGATGAAGTTATTACATTTCTCACTTGTAATACATTGTGTCATGATCACGTGGGATGCTCAGCAGGACAAATAAAGAGAGATTACCTGGCCAAAACAGCTTATAAAGTCCTGATATTTTAAACACTTCACAGGGTGTGGTGTTTACCCTCTGAAGAGTGCCATTAAGTTCACTGTAACTACTTCTGAAAAGAAAGCCGTGTCACTGGCTTCAGTGAGACTACTCACAGTAATAAGCATTGTGCCCAGCAGTGTCTGGAGACTATTATTATTTGTTACACACTATTTGCACTTGCCTAGGAGCCAAGTCATGGATCTGAGCTCCTAGAGGTTAACTGGGACAGGACCCAGAGTCAAGATAGAGAATAATATGGATGGGGAAAAGGGCAGAATTAGGATGAAAGTGAGAAGAATAGGAAACAAGTGACATGGCATTGTTACTTGGCAAGTTGCTCCATATATTTCAGACTTACAATTTTAAAAAGCTAATAATAATGGCTTTGTTTAATCAGAGCCACATTCAGCACTAAAGTTATTTACATCTTTTAACAGACTCTGAAGGGATCCTCCTATCCTGGCTCACTTAACCCTTTCCTGCCTCTTCCACCGTTGCAAATTTTGCAAGCAGGGTTCCCGGCCGGCTGCCGCAAGGCAAGCTGAGCACTGCCTGTTCTGCTGCGGCGCCCAGAAGGGCCGTGCACGAGCTTTCTTCTGCAGCTCCTTCACTGTTGGAAACTTCGCTAGTTCCTTTTTTTTTTTTTTTTCCTCACTTCCTCTTAAATGTATTTGTAGTGCCTGAGATAGGTTAAATGGTTTGTCTGAACAGTCAGAGAATACCCTGAAAAACAGTGTTTTCTCTGTGTCAGGGTTTGTGACTATGTGCATTTGAATGCATGAATAAGTGCACTACATTAATTTTTGAGAAGGTACAAGTGTGATGTGGCAGCTTCTTTTTCCTCATTCAGGGCTTTTCCCAAGGAAAAAGCATTTAAATAATTTAGATTAAAAATATATAATGAAAATATGCTTAAAAACTGAAACTTCTTAATCCATATAAAGAGTAGAATATTGTGGGGGACAGGGGGTTAACAGAGCTCTAGCAGTTACAAAATTGCAAAAAAAAAAAAAGCACAATTCTTTACAAATACATGCAGTGTGGGAGGAAGGAAGGTCTTGTGGTTTTGGCACTTGACTGGTGCTCACAAGAGCTAGATTCTGCTTCCAGTTCTGCCCCAGAGTCTGTTCATAGATGCTATCACATTGCAAATAATAAATAATAACAATTCTGGGCATTTCTGCAAATTATTATCATCTCCCTTTCCTTGTAAAAGGCGAATAAGAACAGCTCTTTTCTCTCACTCCCTGCTTTTTTATGCACGGGTACTGCATGAGCACCGAAGATGCACAAAGGGGTGCAGTGCAGAGGCATCCAAGCCAGCGCAGGCACCCGCAGCATATGGCGTTAAGCACTGCTCCTCAGCCCTGCCTCGTCAGGTGTGTCGGAGGGACAGTCCATCCCACCAAGCTATGAGGCACCTCCTTAGGGCAGCTAGACATCGCCTAAGTGATTGTACAGGACGTATCACAGCAGAATTTAATTATTATCAAACAATGATGTTTCTTTCCCGAAATTTCAAAGGATTGTTAAAACAGTTGTAGGAGATGTTGAATTTATGTCAAAGTCCTCAACACAATGTTTTCAATTGAAAATATGTTAAAAATGCTGTTAAATGAATGCAGTGTTTGATGACCAATGATTCTTTTGACTACCTGGCTGGATTTATTTGCCTCCACTCAAAGTGAGCATATGAGCTAAGGAGCAAGAAAAATCTTTGTTGAAATGAAGGGTAGGGATTTATAATAACTGTCACAAAGAAAGTCTTTGGGAATGATGATGGTTGTCTATTACTACACCATTAAACTTGAAAAGTTTTCTAGTAGCTGACACAAAAGGTTCATTTACTATAAGCACTTCTCCTTGGCCTACATTTGCCTCCATTAAAGAATATTATTTCAAAAAAGCACTCAGTTTTTCCACTGCTTGCAAAGAGGACAGCATTAGGCCAACAATGACTGTCTTTGAAAATTTTATCCAAAACCTTCCCCTCTAGATCTCCATAGACTGCTAGTTCCTGCTTCATCTTGAGTAAAAGTTTGCTCTAAAATTTGGCTTGTCTTCATCTCCTAGTAGGTAATGAGCCCTCCATTAAGAAAACATTGTCTTTAAAATGACTGCAATGGAAAAAAGAGCCAGGTGGGTTTTCTGGTGAACTACAATCTCTGAAGAATAAATAAATTGTAATAATAATAATAATAAAAAGATCCTGACTATTTTCCTTAGATTATGGTTGTTTCTTTTTCCTATGCTCACAGATGCTCACTCAGCACTGGAGGAATCTGGAATTCCTCTGCATTCATCAGTTTCCATTTCATTTATTTTCTTTGTTTTTGCAGAGATTGATGTAGAACAACTTTGATTTCTTTTTGCTACATTTCATTGCCGATAGTTTGAGGCCATCAAAAGCCACTGGTCTCTTAGCAGCCTTGAAAATCAAGTGCTCAAATATTAACTTAATTCTGGACTTTGGTGACTAAGTTTCAGAATGTAAATAGCTGTAGTGTTATTATTATTGCTATTACTATTATTGTTCATTTTTCACATGAGATCACCATGATATCTGCTTTCTTCCGTAAGTTAGACCGCACAGTTCTTGCCAGCTTACTTCTGAATCCAGCTTAAACATTTATTCTAGAGTGGAACATCTCTTTTAATAAGATAAATAGTCTTGATTTAAAGTTGCCTATTTATGGGAAATTTGCCATAGTCCTTGGAAATCTTATCTGCAGAATGATTACTCTCACAGTTATAAATGTGCCAGCATGAACTTTGATGGTTTTTATATTTTTTATTATTCTAATACTTGAGGCTAATACTCTTATATAACTTGAAACAACAACCTTCTCCAAGGGGAAAAAACAGGAAGAGGACATACTATTGGCTAGTTAACTATAAATGAAGGAAAGTGATATTCTGCCATAGAATGGGAATACCTATTCTAATTTATATATTTTATCTAATATATTTATAATT
>VZSV01000030.1:6214655-6236529 GCA_013398735.1 Nothocercus julius
AAACTTACAACACTTGAATAAAAGACCTTTGGGGCTCGCTGTCTTTGTACTATGATTTATTTGTTGATGTAAAAATGATGAGACTATGTAGCAGGTCTACTTTTCTCCCTCACGTTCTAATAAAGCTACTATTATCTGGCCACATACTGAGAAATCCTGCCCCAAGCAGCCAAGAGCAGCATCCTCATCAGTCTCCCATCCATCCCTTCACATCCTTGTGCCAATCTCAACCCATTACAAATACTCAGCTGAAGCTGGGACGACTGTTCAAAAGTGGGAGTCTGCTAGGAATTTCTCTATTTACTCTCCTAGTAGGAGTGACGGGAGCCAGGAAACACTTGAAACGGCCCTCAGTTTTCATACCCCACCACTTAGTGACTTTCAGGGAGTTTTCCCCTACAAAAGCACATTTGCTCCACCTATGCTCACCTATCTAAGCATATGAACAGTAAAAGTGACTAACAGGAGTCACTGAAAATCCATCATGTCGGCATCATGCTGGAGATGGTGAGTGGCCACCTGTAGCATAGACCACCTGTGGAATAGGGAGTTACAAGCTTTTTTTTTTCCCCCTCCACAAAGCAAACCTCAAGATTTTTGCCACAGGATGAAACAATTCCCTCCTTCTGACCTTCACTCCTACCTCATTGTGTAGCAGAAGAAGCAAATATCAATCCCTTTCTAATCAATGTTCTACTTTATTCTTATAAAACTCATTTATACCATTCACTTTAGCCTGAATGGTGATACAGTGTAACCTTCAGAATTTTGGCTTTTTAACTATACTTATTTTTAGATCACATTTATTTAGCTCGACATAGGAGATAGCAGGAACACACAGTTTCTGAGTGTGCAATTTTTGTGATAGACAGACCTTAAATACAGACTATGCATATGGTGATCCGAATATGTGTTAATTTCAGAACAGAGCAGTTTTGTATATTTAATAAATCTGAATTACATATCATGCACACTTTTTATATAGATCAGAGATGAGACACTTTGTGTAAGAAGCTGGTTTTAAGAAATAATTGCACAGACATTTGCCAAACAGTGAGGCAGTTGCAGGCACATGTAAAATATAGATGAAAAAGTTCTGTCATGTACAGCTGTATATTTATATAATATACAAAGGAAAGTTCACAGGTTATAAAAAGCAAAATAACATGGAATTTGAGACAATGAAGACTCTCAAGCCAAAGATCTCAAAGGTTCATTTGTTCAGCAGCTAAGAGTTCTGCATGATCTGGATCGGACAGGAGCAATCCTATGATGCAATCACTGCCAACTTCAGGTCAATGCGGCACGTTGCATGACACGAAACAGAAACGCCACTAGCTCCCATCGCTGTGGCCACTGGAAGTCCTTGGGAGGGGGAAAAGAGTCTGCGAATCCCTAATGCTATTCTGCCCCATCTGTAGGTCAGAATAAGCCTGTAGTAATTTTAAACATCTCAAACAGGTTTGCAAATGTAATGCCCATAGCTCTTTTATACTGTTTTTGTAGATGCCTAGTCAATCTGTAATGGTCAGCTTCTATATTTTAGGCTCTGTTAGCTCTAGGATATTTAGGAAAAGATTGCTCTTACTCCTAAAATACATCTATGAGGTCTCTGATGGAGTCAGCAAACGTCTTGTGGCTTTCACTCATGAGAAGTTTTTGTCATGTATCTTGTTGGATCAAGAAGATTGGCCATCTGTGTTTGAGCATAGTCTTCTGCAAGAGTTACATCAGAAATGTACTTAATCTCCAAAAGGAATTTGTTTCCACCTGAAATAGCTGGTATCTAAGAATCTGCTACCGGGAAATAATTTCCTTTAAGAATGTGTAAGTCAAATCCCTTTAAGGTTATTTTAGTTCTTTCATTAAAAAAAAAAAAAAAAAAATTCCTAGTCTTAGAGACTGGGAATGGAGGGAACTGAGAGATGGAAAAACTGAGCAGGCACTGTGTTCTATTAATTTGCAGGAGATACTTTTTATGCTGTCTTCACCGAACAAAAGGAATATCGGTGTGGACAACTAAAGACTCTTTCACCTAGAAGATTAGACTAGAAGTTATACCCTTAAATTATAGCTGAAAATTTATAGAACAAATTTCTCTACAGGCTGTACAGGCAGTATAAAAGCTGTAAACTATAATCCTGTCCATTTCTAATGTAGCCATTAAAATACAGTTGAACTCCTTTTTTTCCCCATCTCAAATGAGCGCATAAATTACAGACTAGTAAAGGTTTTGTCTTGATTTTTTTTTAATCTTATCATACATGAATTTCCATTAAATGTTCCTTCTCTACAGGAAGAAGCTTGGCTGCCTTTTGCTGCCAGCTACACCATTAGGATCTGCAATTCTTTTACCAGCTGAAGATGTTTCTTCATATTCTTGATTCAGTCTCTCTTCTGATACATAGGGAGAGCAGAGTCTCCACCTAAGGAGAAAGAGAGGGACTGAACGAACAGAGTGAGGGAACCCTTAAATAATTTTTTTTTTTTTTTGGGGGGGGGGAAGGGGGAATTGGCAAATCTTCTACCATTAATTATAGAATAAAGTGATGGAAAAAAGTCTAATAGATCATCAAATCCAAGTCCTCAATGCAAGATGATTCCCTGTATTACACTTCATATTTTTGCTCAGAATAATTTTAAAGGGTTTCCACTAGATCCCATATGAGCTTATTTCACCACAGTGTTTCATGCTATAACTCCTGCTCAGGGAATCCTAAATAATAGCTGTCCATCCTTTCCATTTTAGCTGCCAGATACTTGTAGGGTGTTATGTTTTCCCTTCAGTCACTGTGTTGCCAGCTTTTCCCTCAATGCATTAGGGCAGACTATTAGACCTATCCACAGCTGCCCATCACTTCTTGCTGTGAAGACTTGGTTTATGTTAACTTGGATTCATTCTAACTTGGTTCATTCTAACTTGGATGTTTGGACAGAATTTTTACTCTGTAAATGAATTCCTTGAGCTTACTTCTTTGGACAGTGTTGAACAGAACAAATCAGACTTTTCTGAGACTGTACTAAAGGGATAAAAATCTCCTAGAAAAGAGGAAAAAAAGTACATTCATTTCTCTTGGGAAGTTGTAAGAGACATGTGCCTTGTGGCAGACACTTGGCTTTTAGCTTCAGATAAGGATCACCCATTGCATTCAGCCTATGTTTTTGTCATCTCATGCCATCACAAGATGCATTCAAACTTTGCATATCTGCAAAAAAAAATAAAACAAACAGGCAAACAAATAAACAAAAATGTTAGTTTCACAGATTTAATGGAGCCCTGTTGTGTTCATTGCATTCTTCAAAATTTCTACCTTAATTTGGCAAAGTCAACATCAGAACTGAGAACTGAAACAGTGACAGAGTTCACTTCAGGGGGACTGAATGGCTAGCAAAAGTCCTTGTCTATAATTTTTGTCCTAGCTGCGCTCAGTGTCAGAACTGCGAGCAGGAAAACGGGCTTTGCTGTGTTCTCAGTCATTCCTTTGCTAAGACGCTTGTAGGTAGTAAAGACAGGGAATATCCTGACTAATGAAGTGAGATAAGGAAGGCAACAAATGCTATGAGAAGACTAGAAGAAGAAAGAAGGCATGAGCAAAAAAAGAAACCTAAGGAGGAAGGATTATGGGCAAACACAGAATAAATCTGAGGCAGAGGATGGGGGAGAGGAGAGAAGATAGGGGAGGCAGGAGCTGTGGGAGGTAGAAGGCCAGAATAGGGATTAGACCAGAGGAGGTAAACATGAGCCAGGATGTGAGCATGGAAAAATGCATGGTTGATGGATCATACAGCTACAGGCTGCATCATCATGAATATTCACAAAGGGACCGAATTAAAATTGCACAGGCACTTCCTACCATTTGAATGCTTGATTTTGCAACCTGAACATTCTTTTAATATAATTTTTTAAATGTAATTCTCTGTAGATATATAGACCAGCGTTATGCATTTAGATTGTGTTGCATACATATAATCATGCTTAACTTCTTTATATGGAGATGCTTTGGTACAATTTGCTCCAGGCTCATGCCTTCAGCAATTTTCACGTGCCTGTAGCCTCAGTCTTATTTGATCAGTATGTAATCACTTTTGTCACTCTTCTCTAAATTCCTTCCAAATTACTAAGGAGGTGCCCAAGACTGAATATAATAATTTGTCTGTGGTCAGACCAGAGTTAAAGGGAAATAATCTTACACTGCATGACCCCTTGCATAGTTGATACTTCCTCCAGTTACCCTCTTTGCTGTCATACTACACTACAAATTCACATCTAATTACATGTTCAGTATCATACCTCAATTTCATGAGTACTTCCCCAGGTTTTTCCTACCTCTAAACATGTGTGCTTCTGCCTGGAAAACAATCCAATATGTGTAAAGGTGGGATGAGGGTGGAAGTAAACCGAAGAATGCAAGTAATAACTCAGAAGAGCAGTTAATGCACCATTCTAGAAGCCGTTCTAGTAGTGAATGAATCGTGATTCCACCACTCTCCAAACCAGAAAGGAAGTCTAGAGGATTAGAACCAGTCTGTCTTAAACAGAAATTTAATCCTCTATAAAGATTATGATAAAATAAAATACTGCTCAATTTCTTTTCTAGTATATATGTATCTAAAGCTGTCTATCTGATTATACAAAGAAGCAGAAAGATGATAGCAGTAAAAACGAATTAGGAAGTATACAAATCTGAGATGGAGAGCAAAAGGACACTGGAAGAAAATTGAGGTCAGCACCGTTGAAATGTAATAAAAAGAAGGCACTGGGCATATGGAGGGCAAAAGGAACTATAATGACAGCTGATTGATTATTAACAAAATCTGAACAATGAAAACAGAGTAAAAGTGCTAAATAATGCACATGGTTTATGTTTGAAGAAAAAAATTGTGATAATATAAGATATTAATGGAATATTTTCTATTTTAACAGTGAGGAAGAATGACGATAAACAGAGCTACTAAAATTAGACATTTTAAAATCAGCAAGTCCAAATAACATGTATCTAATAACTTTTAAAGAGTTGTCTAGGGAACCCTGGGAAAAGGAGCAAGAGACTAAAATAAAGCTAATACTGTACTAACAAATCAAGACGCTCTGTTTCTACTGAGTCTCTGCAGCCATCAGTTATCTTGACCTGCTGTTTATAATGCTTTTATCAATTTCTTGGGTGGGATATAAAAGTTATACATTTTTACATGGTGCAAAGTCTGGAAGAGAGATAAATAACACAGAAGACAGGCCTTTGGTACAGAATGACCTAGCAAGCTTGTTGTGGTGAACCGAAGTGTTTCAAAATGGGAAAATGCAATGTTGTGAATACAAGAACAAGGAAAGTAATCCATAAAGAATTGAGGTCACGGTCTGAAAAAGACTTAGATGGTTAAGTTGGATAGTCAACTTAATGAGAGCTGGGACAGCAATGTTGTAGTCAAAAAGCCATTTTGGAAATCTTTATTTGTCGAGGTTAAATTACCACTATATTGAAACACTGTGTCCAGTTCTGCTGCTCTCAATTTAGAAGAGAGAAGAGGAGCTCGGAGTTCCTGGAGTATTTAGATACATGGGAGAACATAAAGGGTCTGGTTTGATAGAAACATATATACAGATGGGGACAAAATTTGATAATAAAGGGTTTCTCAGTCTAGTAGACATAACAAGATCTAATGCTGGAAGGAGAAGCTAAACAAATTCCATTAGAAATATGGAACACGTTTTTAACATTAGAACAAAATGCCAAATGTTGTGGTATAGCTTCTATCACAGGAATTGCTTTTATCGGGATTGGACGCTTTACTAAACCACAGCTGTTGGAGATGAAGCAAGAATTAAATCAGAAAGAATAGTTGAGTCCATGTTACCCTTGTATATTAGATAATCACTTATTTCATGCTGTTCTTAAAGTTTCAGAATATTTTACTCTAGGCGCATGAATTTGAATATTTTCAGGTTTATTGTCCATAGATTACTTCTGCTTTTGTGTCTCTGACTTTGTATAGTGATACTAGACAGATAATATCTGTATTCCTGTGACAATCCTGGGACATAACCACTGGAAACCCTAAATACTGACATAATTCAGATATATATCCAAAGGACTTTCCTAGCCCTTAGGAGATTGGGGCAGAGCTATCAGTTTAAAACCAAGGCAAGTCTTTTTCAATTTTTAGCAAGTCTCTCCAAAGTTTTTGACTTTCAAGCCCTGTCCTCTACCTTTTGTATTTGTATGATCACTTTTTCATGTTTAAAATGTTTTTCTTTGCCATGAAAGAGAAACTGCTAAAGTTCTACCAGTTCAATAAAACCAGTGAGACTAAGCTTATCTGTAAATTTGAACTCATATGTGTGCCTAAGATCAAAATATCCGTAATTATACAGGAAGTACATTCATGTAAATAAAGTAAACACGTTGGAAATGTATTGGGAAATGTTTACATTTGCTCTTTGAGGTATAATAATATTAACTACAATGATTATAGGCAAACTCATATGTTGTTCTCATAATAAGTACATATACATAATTTGATACCCGGTAAATAGCAGCAGGAACCCTTTCAGAAGCCTCTTTAAAGTATGATCACGTATATCCCATGAGCACATCACAATGCTCCTCTGTGAAACTTTGATCAGCTGTTTCTTTTCATGAAATGAAAATTCTTGGAGTACCTCATTCTGGCCTCTACACTAACTACTTGTATCTTCTTAACTGTGGGGAAAAAAAAAAAAAAAAAAAATTAAAGATTTAACATAACAAAAAATGCACAAAATTAGAGTAAGTCTATCAAGGTTGTTTTTCTGTACAGTTCGATTGCTCACTTAAATAAGTTACAAGCTAAAATGGTGGAAGGAAGTTAACTATATTTGGTAAATCTAGAAATGTTCTTATCAGCAGGACACCATATATGTGCCTCTTCTAGGGCATTTCTAGGAAACAAGAATACAGCAGTCAAGTGACGATCCACATAAATTAACCTACGTGAAACACACACAACAAACCAGTTATTCAACATAGTGCTCCTTTTTGATTTCACATTCAATGCTGAATGGCCCTTACTAGCCCAAGCACTCCTGCGTGCAGATATCTATTCACCCCATTTGGAAGACTGTGTGCAAGTCATGTTGGGTTGGAACACTACAGCAAAGACATTGTGGCTTGAAAATAGTGTTAGCTGCTGAGGTTCTGCTGCACACCTGAGATGTGTCCAAACGCAGTTTATCAACCTGTTGCTCTTTGCACTTAGAACTGGTTTAAGGCATTATGAGAAAGGCAGGTATGCCCTGAGGCCTTTGGGTTAATGTTCCCAAGTCAGTTTTGCAGCACATTCAAGCATTGCTAATTTATAGATGTGAAAGGTGGAAGACATAGGCTGCAGGGTCATTGGGTTTTCTGCAGATGCAGGTCCTGGGATGATTGTGCTCAGTTTGTTCTAAGTTGTTGTGTCTGTTGTTAGAAGAATGTGGCACATGAGCACTGCACAAGGAATGGGAAAATCTGGGAACTCCTGTCCTAACATCCTCTGGAAAGTTTTCTTGAGCAGAGCAGAATCACCACCTCATAACCACATCTCTTGTACAGGCTATTACAATATCATCACATGGAGGTGGTAGAATCCAAACTTCACACGGGAGGAACCCAAGGCAAAGACCTCAGTCTAGCCCTTTCGCTCCTAGAGCCTGGTGAGCCCCCTTCATGGGGTGGAAGGCAGCCCACAAACACACAAGCCTTCCCCGCCTCCTGCTCAGGGGCTGCTGTCCGGAACTGGAACCCCTTGCAGATGCGGCCAAGGCTGCTCGTTCAGCTCATTCCCAGGTAATTCTCACTGTCTTTCCCTGCTGGAATTTGTGGGAGGGTTGGCAGGGCAAGAGCAGGAGCATCAGTAGATCATGTCGTAGCGACGAAGGGACAGTGGTAGCTCGTGCGCGGGTGGGGGGGGTTTGCTGAGCTCCACAGCAAGGGCAAGCGCTGGAGCTGCGGCCGCGTTGCCGGGCTGCCCTCCAGTCCTGTGCCCAGTCAGCGCTTTCACAACGCCTCTGATGGTCTTGCCTCTTGAGGCAGTAGCCACAAGCTCTGTGTGACCTGGCTAAATAGCATGGTCTTGCATAGCTACAAACTGAGCCAGAGAGGACTCCCAATGACTGACTAATCTATGTCTCTGGCCTCCGAACTGGGTCCTGAACATTAAGGGAATAGCTCTCTGTGAATAATACTAAAAAGAAAAATAAATAGGAGAAAAGCTCTAGCTATATAATCTTGCTATCTATCTTGCTATTCTATCAGGTTACTTTTTTCAAAGTTCTTCCCTACTGAGGTTTTAGAAACTTGATTGGTGCCTGATGTCTGAGTGTCATCTACAAGAAGGAAACAAAAAAACAGAAATGTGAATGTTAAAGTTAAGACCAGATGATATAAAATATGTGCAAATAAAGATTCATTTGAATGGTTAATGCAGAAATTTTAAGTAATATAGAAGGGGGTTAAAAGATGACACTGATTATGGTAGCTCTGTATTTCAAGTGCTGAAAACAGAAGGTCTGACAAACCCTGAATCCAATCTGTTGGTGTAAGTTGGGGAGGATATATCAACATAGCAGATAAAGCAATGTTTAAAAAACATTTAATGTTTTTAAATTTAATATTTAAAAAAATGGCATGATAAATTGACATAAAGAGGGATAACAAATATGAATAAAACCCAGTGTTTTGTGAGGCAACTTCCTGAAGCAGGTAACTGGGATAACAACTATTAAGACCTTGCTTCAGTTCTGTTGTGCTTCTGCGCAGTGGAGGTTATCGTAATGTGCTTAGAGTTAGCTGATCTGACTCCTTTTTTTTTTTCTTATAGTTACTAAACTGCCTTAAAAAAATCAGATAGCAACCTGTCTTTCTCTTTGTATTGCTTGCTCATGTAAGCAATTGTCACAGTTGCTAAGGAAATGTTATATAACTTTGAATTGGAGATGTTTTGCATAATCGTGATTAAGAGTGTAAATAGGTCTGAAGGAGTATTTCTTTTCAAATGTGATCTACATGATGACAAAATTCAGTAATCCTACACTACATCAGCCATCTATATGTTCCTAGATAGCCCTACAATGACTGTACAGAGTTTTTCTTAATTGGCAACTTTCTCATTTCAAGAAGTTTGCAATTATCAGAGAAGCAAAACTTCAGTATACAGAAGACCTGTCAGTCCAGTCTAGCAGGAGTCAATGCATTAAGCTCTTTACGAGTAAGCTCTGCTTCCTTCTAAAACAGGGGTGTGAGAATTGTTCCCAGAGGGAGTTTGTTTTCTAATTCCATTGCTTCAGTGAACATTAGTATATTGTCTCACATAAAACAGTAATTTACTGTATTTATTGCCGTCATTGTTTGCAATGAGTTGTAACTTAGCTTTTTGTTTTTCTTTAAGCAGGTTGTGAGACAAAATAAGCCTTTTTAATGTGAAAGCCCTGCTTGAAACACACACATTTTGTAAAATAAGTTATAATTTATTTTTGACACATTTAAACAATTTAATTTTTTAAAGTTGCTATAATTTTTGACCAAAGAAAATAAAGAAGCAGAAAATTATGGAAATGAATGTGCCATTGTACTAGCATGGCATCATCTTCACTGTTGCAACACTCTTCACTGAAAGTGGTGGCCATTTTGTACATCGTGTTTGCCATCCTCTTCTGCTTGCTGAGAGCACAAATATCTTCGGGGTTCATTTGCTCAGTGGAAGATAGCCAGGACGACCCTAGTAGTGCTGGGAACATAGTCCTAGGTTCTCTCAGGTGCCAAACACCTTCAGTGTCTGTTGCCTTCAAATTGAAGCAAAAGTAATTTCTCTGGAAAACCATGAGTAACTGGAAACATGTATTTACACATCTCAGTCTCCAGAACCAAAGCATGTTTTGTGGAGCATAGGTCTAAGATGGATTTGTTTACAACTGCTGAAGAAATGATAGAAGCCTAGAGTGAGACCTGATGGCACACTGATGCGCTTGTGGGTTTTGTGCCACCCACAGCTGGAGTTTCATGCTGTGGCACATTTCTATCGTCAATCAGACTTTGGAAACAAACAAAGAGCTGGTCTGGGTTCTGAGTGACTGCAAAGCCCTTTCCGACAGTTTGGTTACTTGTGTCTGATCCTCAGGTAGGTAGGTGTTCCGCGAAGGCTGGCAATTTGCAGAGGAAAATGTGGCAATCAGCTGACATCAATTCACAAAGTGGTAGCTGGCCTGGGAAGCCTCTCGTGCTCATGTGGGAGCAATGACTTGTGTCTCCATCAAACAAGCACTTCCATGCAGATGCAGCACAGATGCACCTCTTCGCCCCATAGGTCCCTACGTACCAGCTCTGTCTGGAGGAAGGAATGTGCGGTGTGACTTTTCGTTATTCCTTGCTTAGCTTGCCCACTACGTGCCTGCTAGATGTGAGGATGCTGGTTGAGAAGCTCTCTCTGGGAGCAGAATTTTTGTCCTTCAAAAGGCTAAATTATTTCAAATCCTTTTGGTTTAAGTGGGAACTATGGTGTTCAAGACCTTGTGAGGAGTTTGTTACCCTCTCAGAGTTCCTATCTCTGTTCAGATCTTCCCCTTTGGTCCCATTCCCAGCTGCCTACCTATGGTGTTCAAGACAAAATGCAGAGCATAATATCCACTAACCTAGTTAGCGTCTGCAGATTTGTCTTGCCCTGGGAGTAATTATTAGCTTGACTTCATTTGAAAGACTATAACTTGGTGTCTCAGCAGGCAGAATCCCTCCCAGAATCTTCTTGTTAAAGGCCGAGTAATAATAGCCAGCTAAAAATATGTCTGTAATATTTAGTGACAGTGCTTCCCAGGCTTACAACAGGAACTGCTACTATTGACTGATTATTTCTTACCATCTGAAAGGAAATTCTTTATTGTTGAGGACCTTTAGGAAATTAGACTAGAGTGATTTTTGCCATGAGAAGTATGAGGATGAAGTTTGCTGTTCTTATTGCACCAACTTTCAATGTCTTGAAAGATACTCTTCCAAGCACAGATCAAAGAAAACAAATCACAGAAAGCTTCCTATTGCTTAAACAAACAAAAAAGTACAAATGAGTTTTCTACAAATAGTGAGGAGAGATTTTGAAATATTAATTATTGATCTGTAAATATTTCTAAAATTAAAAAAAACCTTGTACACATACTTGCCTAGATATTTTATATTTTTACCAGTGATATGTGAACCTCAATTAAAACCTTATCTTGTCAAGTATAGATAAATGCTAAAGGTAGAAAGCTAACAGAGTAACTCTAATCTTTGAACAGTTCTTGTGCTGATAGATCAGAAAATATTTACGTTAATTATCAAAGACTCAGCAAAAGTTACAATAATTATCCAAGATAAGAGATGAAGGAATCTCACTCTGCTTACTTCTTGGGAAACAAATATAGCTGGTGACGTGATTATGGTCCATATGCTTATGTATGAAATAGAGATTCTGATTTGGCCAGAAATAAGTAAAAAAACAAGTAAAATAAAATAAAATAAAATAAAATAAAATAAAATAAAATAAAATAAAATAAAATAAAATACCATAGTTATAGCCTTGGCACAGCAAGTATTGAATGTTCTGTGGCCAGAACTATGCAGGGAGGCAAACTAAAGCTTTTAATGGTTCCTTCTGGCTTTAAGATCTATTTCTGTGAAATACACTTCCCCTAGTTTTGACATTTATTTAGCAAACATCCTTACATTTACACAGCATATCAAGGCAAAGCTTGGACAGAGGTTTTACAGCAGAAAGGTGGGGTGATAGTGATTAATGATGTAACGCTGGGTGTGTATGCATATCACATAAGTAACATCCCCAGTTGCTTAAACCGGGAGGTTGGGCTCCTTTAGTATATAGGGATGAAAAGAGAGAGAAACTTCTTCAAAGGGAAGTTTTTGGTAGTCATCACTCTCTCCATTGCCTGTGGTGTCTGTGGTGGCTATGGAGACAAGTCTCCAAATGTTGGCTAGTGTTTCATGATTACTTTAAATCAGTTCCTATTGAAAAAGGAAGTCCCATCTGCTGCCCACCCCAGATGTTGTATCCGATAACTGGCAATTAATAAAAGAGAGAAAAAAAAAGTCAAGTTCAACAGGATCAGTTGGCTTGTTTGGTTTACAGTGGCTGCAGAAGTTTTGGTACAGGATGTGCAAAGCGGGTAGGAGGATGTGGTTGGGAGGAGAAGTCCGAACTTGTCTGGTCTTTGGGCATCAACCCACACTTGGATAGTCATATGTGTGCCAAGAAACTTCACTCTTTGAGACTCCAGTCTGAGAATATGGCCATGATTTCCATTTACATCGGATTCGGTAGGGATGTAGAGCTACCATCTTCCCACCAGCACTTCTTTTTTTTTTTTTTTTTTTTTTAGTATTAGATTTAACAAAATATGCCTTGGTTGTCAGACCTAACAAAATGTGCCACATTTTCTGTGTTCACAAGAGAACATCTTGTTTTGCTTTGAAAGTTTCCTAAAATGCCCTGCAATCTCGGAACTTCCTGCAATTTGAAAAGGCTGGATGGGTGGAAAGGAGGTGAGAGAGGAATGCAGCCTGCACTGCTATCAAATCATTTCCTGTGCTTAAGATATATCTTCATCAGGAATTAAAATGAAATTCCTGTTGCTGTAAAGGAGCTGATAGCAATATTTGTCTAGGAGTTTTATAATAGATAAGATTCTTGAGGTTTCTATGTCTTCTATGTCCATAAAGGGACGTAAGTGCCATCTCTCAATTGGAATTAATGAGAATTATGTGCCCAAATATCTTTGTGGATTTGAGCCCTCATGTTCTAATTACTGTGGCAATTAAACATGCTGGAAAACAGGTTCAGCTGCAGGAACTTTGTCTATGCTAAGGCCTGATTAAATATTTATGTAAATTTTCTTTCTAGACATGGCTTGAGATTGCACTGATGACTGTGTAAAACCTCTCTGATTGTAGAGGACATGTACAATATGGAAGGTCCTGAAACTAAACCTCTGTGCTCAGCTTATGTAAGGGTATGAGATTCATATTCATGACCCACATGTCCTGAGGAGTGAGGCAAGATAGCTACAAACAAAATAATAAAAGGATAAAAATAAACAACTCTTATATAATGTAAATAGTAGAATAAAGAAGAAGGCTTTCTCCCCCTGAGTTGTTTCTCTAGTACATCTTTGCAAATCTGCTGCTCTGCCCACTGCACTAATTTCTGAAGGCCAATGAACTGTAAATACAGCCTGTCATGTAAGAGCATATGCATCTGTATAAATATCTAAATTCTAATTTATTTATTTCACAGCAAAAGAAGAGAATAAAATGACTGCCTGTTTAATTTGCAGACTTCTAACAGTTCAGGGCCAATATAATTACCAATATTATTCTTATGCATGTACATACTTACAGAAGCACTAATGTTAAAGGAGACACCTTCTTTCTGAATTTCCTAACTTCAAAGTAATGAAATTCTTAACTTCAATACCACAATAATGCACTTTTCAATGTTAAGTACCTAGTCCTAGTGTCAGTGTATAGAACAACCTTGGCCAAAAAAAGCCCAATTAGGCCATGTAAATGAAGCACATTTTCAGCCAGTCCTACTGGGAAAACCAGCTTTGTCTGAATGGTTGTAATTACAGAGTTGATGGGGAAGGGGGAAAACAAATTTGCTATGCATGAGCCCTTCCCAGGTATTTCTTTTTTTTTGCTTCTAACACTTGCATATATCCTATAATGGCATAATGGAAGCAGAGGAAAAAAAAAAAAAAAAGAACTTTGAGAACTTTATCCCTTCAACGGACAGCGTTAAGCTGTATTCCTTAACAGAGGCTGAATGACTGATTTTTGAAGGTTGCCATTGGAGAAGTGCTACATAATCTGATGCATCCTTTTTGCCTACTGCTCTCTGACTGCTTGTCATAATTAGCAGCTTAGACATCCCCTAAAAGCTGCCCTTTCTAGCTTGGTTCAAACAGTCACTTCCATTTTCATATTTGAGTCCCTTCTTTTGATTCACATCCTTAGCTAGGCCTGCATAAATCATATCCAGAAGTGACATGCCTCCCAAAATTGTTTTTTCTAGACTTTCCAGAGTATTACACCTTCTTCCCCATCCTACTCTCGATGCATCCCATATTGGGTTTATTCTGCACCTTAAATCACCTAAATTTATCAAAAAAAAAAAAAAATCAGTAGACTGAATTTGCTTATCTGAATTTGCATCACAGTATGCAGCTTGTTCACTGCATCCCTCGGTTTCTGGTTGAGCTGTCTTTAGCTCCGGTCAAGGAGAAATAGGGCACCAGTACGGTTACCTCCAGGGTTGCTTCACTCTATAC
This sequence comes from Nothocercus julius, assembly GCA_013398735.1. Taxonomy (NCBI): domain Eukaryota; kingdom Metazoa; phylum Chordata; class Aves; order Tinamiformes; family Tinamidae; genus Nothocercus; species Nothocercus julius. Next base: position 6,228,982 of record VZSV01000030.1, read on the forward strand.
CAGCCACTCTGATTTCTGTGGCTAAGAGCTTATGAAGGTTATATAGCCCTTTCTTACATATATCTTCCAGTTTCTCTATATTTCATTTTATTATTTTGATTCCTAAACTGTCCGGATACTTTCTACTGTCTTTCCCTAAACGTCAGTCACTTGAAAAGGTGTCCCCCTCCACACCGATAAAGCTATTTATTCCAAATGTTCTATGTGCAAGTCACTATATGAATAACTAACTCTTTAATATGTTAGTCATACTGTAGTACATGGCTTTATTTCCTTTATTTAAAAATAGTAAATTATCCTCAGTTCAATGTGTCTGTAGCAGCAATGCCTGGTTTGCAATGCGAAGGGGCGGAGGGATTGAACAGGGACAAGTTACTTAGTGTGAGTTGATTCCCCACCTTTCCTGCTTTTTTATTTTTTTTTCTTAATATTCTGCTTATGATAGCTCTTAGCAGGAGAAAACAACCCAAAAATATAACATATATTAAAAAATTACTGCCAAAACTATCTAGGTTTTTCTCCAGACTATTAAAGCCATTTCAGGCCATTGTTAAATAGGAAGTCTAAGATATAGACATGTCATAAGATAAGACATAAGAAGTCTAAGATATAGTCTAAGATATTGACACCAAGTTAACCATGAGGCAGCAACGTGCCGTCATGACCAAGAAGGCCAATGGGATCCTGGTTGCATCAGGAGGATGTTGCCAGCAGGTCGAGGGAGGGGATCCTGCCCCTCTACTCAGCTCTGGTGAGGCCGCACCTGGAGTACTGGGGGCAGTTCTGGGCTCCCCAGGACAAGAGGGACATGGAGCTTCTAGAGAGGGTCCAGTGTAGGGCCATGAAGATCTTTAAGGGACTGGAACATCTATCGTACAAGGAAAGACTAAGTGAGCTGGGCCTGTTCAGCCTAGAGAAGATTGGGAGGAGATCTGATTAACATGGACAAGTACCTGAGGGGTGAATGAAGGGAGGATGGGGCCAAACTCTTATCCGTAGTGTGCAGTGACAGGACAAGGGGTAATGGGCACAAGTTAAAACACAGGAAGTTCCATCTCCATGAGAGGAAGAACTTCTTTGCTGTGGGGGTGCCAGAGCCCTGGCACAGGCTGCCCAGAGAGGCTGTGGCGCCTCCTTCTCTGGAGATCTTTCAAACGCGCCTGGGTGCCACCCTGTGCCCCGTGCTCTGGGTGTCCCTGCTTGAACAGAGGACAACTCTGCTAGATGATCTCTAGAAGTCCCCTCCAACCTTAAACATTCTGTGATTCTGTGATATGAATATTTTATTACACCATAAGGCAACTGTCTATTTTATGTGAATTCAACAAGGAACTAAAAGCAGTGGAGGCAGGTAAGAGGAAGAAACGCTCAGTGGCATCAGCTTGTCCGAGCGCAGAAGTAGAAAAGGACCCACACATTTTCTGGGTCATGATTTGAACTTCACCACATGAAGATCCCAAGTGTTAATGAACGCTGATCTGTCAGCATTATTTTTGCCTGATTCACCCTGTGCTCAGTGAGACCTTGCGTATGGGTATGTGACCCAGGTCATGAAGAGCTAGAGGTATAGGGACTTCTAAAGAAGCTCTCTTTCAAGACTGATAACCACTGAGAAAAAATAAGCTCCTGAATAACTTCAAGGAATGCCTAAGGTGGTTTCATGTTTTTAAACAGAGAGGTGGCATTTCTCTCCTGGAGGATGTGGTTCACGTCCACCTTGATGTCGGCAGGCTGTAGTGTTAACCAAAGCGGCATTCTTGTTAGGCTACCTGTTTCCAAAGGCTAAGCACTGTAAGAAGTATCAGACACTGATTTAAATTTCAGACTTCTGGAACTGGGTTTATTCTGATGCAGAAGTCAGTCAGAAAGAGGGCCAGAGTGTGCTGCTCAGATCAGAAAGCTCCTTGAAGTCATGTCAAATCCCGAGCACGTTATAGGAGACGTATAGACTGTTAGAGAATTATGAAGTCACCAAATGCAGGAATATACTGGCCTTTCTTCCTTTTGCTGTAAAAATCCCCCTGTCCAAACTCAGGAGCTGTTGCGAGGCAAATTTCTGCCTATCAGTAATCATCTCTGGCATGCAGGTTTATCAGATCACCTCTGTGCATGATGGAATTGTTCCTGATTTGGAGGATAGGGCAGGATTAAGGTAAAACCCTTCCTTAAACAAAACATTTCATGCTTTTAGAAGTTAGCTTGGATGAATGTGGTATGGGAGTCCCTGAGTGCGTGATTCACAGGAGGCTGATAGAGGCCACCAAAGAAACACCATTTGTTACATAACCCTTTACCGTGTGACTTTCCTCACTGTAGTAATTGGAGATAGTGACAGCATCATGGTAATTTTACCAAGGCGTGGTGTATCTGTGATTCCCAGCAGTGCATATTGTGCTGTATATTGTAGCTAGATTCATAGTGGAATGGAGAGATCTCTTCTTTGTAAAGAGAAAAATATATAAATACACTTGAAAGGTGCTTCCTTTTCTTAAACTTAATTTGAGACCTCACATCATGAGCTATGTAAATAAATCTTTTTTCTGCAATAAGAAAATACGTTGCTTGTACTCTGTCATGTTGAAATAATGACATGAACATAGTCAGAAGTCATAAATGAAAAAGAAAAAAAAATATTTGCAGGAAATGAAGTAAAATAAAACTCTGATTTTATTATATGTGTAAAACAAACAAGCAAACAAAAACACCTGAGCCAAACACCTTGATTGTGTGAAATCACTACTTTAAATTACAAGATACTGTATTGAACTTTAATATTGCTATTCCTGAACAGCACTACAATTTCATAGCAATGAACCTCAGCAATGAGCATGAAAAATATTTGCATGAAAAACCTAATATAAAGTTTACTGAACTCACTTATATCTTTTTCCGTTGGCATCAATACACTTTGAACTGGTTCAAATTAACCTTCCCCAGAAATGCAGGAACTACAGGAGGGAACGTGAGTGAAGAGCAGAGGCAGGGAGAGGTAGCAGCTCTGTCTGCTGGGGATGATAGCAGGACAGGGGGCTCCGTTTGTTTTGATTTGCTGAACCTGTGGTTGAAATGTGGGAAGAAATCCCGCCACCCCTTTTATTGATATTTGTCGGGAGATACTCATTATATATTACTCCATATACGCGTATGTGCATGTGCATGTGAGGTTTTTCAGCACTTTGGAGGAATGCCTTTTGTGTAGCATTTTTAAGATCAAAATCTATACAATTATGTGGATTCCTGCATGTAAATGGTTTCAGGGAGTCTGGTGTTTCAGCATTTTTAATTTTCGAGTAGATTTTACGATAGTGTAAAGTGATAAATTATCTTCTGCGGCTGCCAGCGTTATTTAACTCTGTGCGGGCGCGCCGTTAGCGGAGGCAGCCCGTGCCCAGTCCGCGTGCCGCACCGCGCACGGCGCGCGGGAGACGAGCACGGGGTGCCCGGCGCTGGGGAATGCAGGACAAGGCGGCACGGCAGTGAAAGGGACATTTTCCTACTGTGCAGTGGAGAAAACCACGGAGCAAGCATTGGATATTAGTGACTTTCCGTCACGAGCGGCCTGTGTGAAAACCGGTGTCATAGAAGAGAACGGTTCCTTTTCCCATTACCAGATATCCAATCCCCCTAGAAAACATCTGTTGAATCTGGGACCATGCCATGGTATTCGCTCCTCTGGTGCATGCTGTTTCATTGGCTGCTCTCCCCGCTGCCCCGTCTATCACCACGCATAATCTTTTTTCAGAGACGTTTCAATCACATCATTAGGGTCCCCGGCCCATTCCTTTTAAAAACAGTGGTAGCTTTTGCCTTCGCCCTTGGCGCGCAACCTGGAGGCTGGAAACGTGACTCTGCGCCGCGCGTAAGGGAGGGAACAAAAGTTTCCTGGTGATTTCAAGGGACAAAAGTTGTGTGAGGGGAAGACGTGGGTCTGCAGAAATGCTGTGAGTGGCTGTGTTTATATTCCCAAGAAACTCACATTGCAGTGCCTCTGACACATAACCAAGCACTCCTCAAAATGCTCATTACTGAAGACAGTAAAAGAAAATGGTCTTTAGAATTCATGTGATATACTACCAACTGGAGGGAGAATAATACAGAAATACTTTCTTGATGATGTGTGCTAAAACAGCAGGCATTTAAGAGCAATGGATGTCAATCTCAGAGGTTTTTGTAAAGAATTGCAATTTATGACGTGCTAGGGTAAACAGTTGGATTATATTTCTGAAATGCATGTTCCATCAGGTAAAATCATTGTGATTATAGGCTCTAGGACTTTAAGTAAGTAAGTTATGCACTAAAAGGCTGAAATTGTAAAACAAGTATGCTTGTGCTTAACTGCTAATCCCCCTTTGTATCTGTGCTGAGTAAACTGCGAGAAAAGAGAAACTGCATTAAACAATAAAGGCAGAATTGGCACGTTATGTCATCTTGATAAACAATGACTGCTACACTGCTTTCCTGCAAGAAGCAACTGTGACTGGCCTTTCTATTCTCCCTCAATGCAGAATGTGCTTGAGGATAAAATAATGGAGGATTACTTAGAAGTTACTCTGTTCATGGCTTTCTGTGAAAGCAGAGCTTTCGCTGTATTTTCTTGCTTTGCTGCTTTTGCTTCATTTTCTCAGCTCTTATTTACTACAGAAAGCTGAACTTGTGATTTCAGCAACCACCTACTATCACACAGCATCTGAGTTTCAAATAAAGTGAAATAAAATGTGCTTGAAGTAGTTTTGCAAATGTTTGACAGCAGAAGATAATAAATGAAAATAAATTTTCAATATTTCCCCTAATGCAATTTGTGGCATGTCAATGTCAAAGGATCCTAACAACAAATCAACAAATATTTGAATGAAAACAATATACATAACTTATTTTTCTATATTAGAAACAACTGTCAAACAATTACTGTATGACTTCATGAATTAGTTGGTTGTTTTGAAATATTCCTGCTAGGATAAAAAAAAAAAAAAGGAAAGAAAAAAAAAAGAAAAAAAAAGAGAAAAAAAGAAAGAAAAAAAAGAAAGGCTATACGGGCCTTTGAGCCTAAACATATTGTGTCAATCATAAGCATATGCAATGTATCTATGCCATGAGGTAAAAATTTTCTTTGTAAATTATTTCATAAATAAATAATTTGCCTGAAAAAAGTTTATGAAAATATTTTTGCCTTTATTAAGTTTTCTACAGCTCTTTTGTGGTGAATATAAACAGATTGATATTGACGTCTTCTTGATCTGCTTTACTTTAACTTGAAACACAGAATGTATCATGCAAGCATTTTTTTAACAAAGATACTATAACACGTTTTTTCCTGAGAGATACAGTATTTTATTAGGGTTATGTATTTGAAATTATGAAGAGACATTTTGTCTTTCTAATCCTCACTTATAAACTACTTTTGTGGTTTCACTTTAAAAGCACATGCACAAAAAAGCTTACGTCTTTCTTTTAAAAATATATATCTCTTACTGCTCTACAGGTGAAAAAAAAGGTGTGTTTATTATCAAGGTTTGCATGTGTTGAAACTTGCACTTTCATTGCTACCAATCTTTGTTGCATTTTATCTGTTATGATGTGGCTGAAATCTGGGAAAGCTGCATTCACACATGTGAACTGGCTGGGATCTGAGGTGTGGGGGGCATCATTTCCTGTTTTAAAATAAAGAGACATTAATAAGTCTCGCTAGAGCAGAGAGAAGCAAAGGGGAATAACCCTTGTTTAAATATTTTCCATCCAAGTCCTGCTTGTAAGATGCTTAGCCAAGTCATCAGACAAAATACCTGCTGGTTTTAACCCTTGGCGTGGAGGACGGGTCTGCCAAGTGAGCAGTCGCTCCACTCGGACACAGTCACAGGCAGGGTAGGATCTGGATTGCAGAGAAGAACTCCAAGTGAGAGTGACTGGGGCAAAACACTGACTTTTGGAGAAAAATGTGCATTTTCGCTAAGCTTTGCAGAAGCAGTTTCCCTCTCTGACTCTAACTCAGCTCTCACATTTGCAGCCTGAGAAGAAGTCCAGGTTTGGGAGCTCGGGCAGCCGTCGCGACGCGCGGGCCAGCGAGGTGCTGCGCAATATGGCCTGGGCACTAAAGCGCGCAGGTAGACGTTGCCACGAGCTTCAAAAGCAGATGCTATTTTTCTGCATATCCCATTTATAAACACGGTCCCTGCTCCGAATGGATTTTCCTCCGGCGGGCAGGCAGAAAGTCCCACTCTTCGCACGTTGCCAGCCCTCTCCTGCCCGTCTCAGGGCTCTGAAGCACCGCGTGTTTCGCCGAGGCTCTGCGCTTTACCTGCCGCTGTCGACATGACAAGCTCACCTCTCGCCTGTGAATTATTGCTTTCCTATTCATAAAGAGCTTTATCAGACAATCCTACAAAAGAACTTAAGGGGGAAATGTGTTACTCGGTGATTTACATGAGCAATTACCGTACAAATCTGCCAGTTGATTATACTAAACATGTATGAAGAATGTATGAGTTTGGAGAGAGAGGGCTGAAGCTACTGTACATTTTACAGCAGGGCGTCATTTGCATCAGCCTCTGTCTCTGAAGCTTTTAATGCTTTACAGCTCACTACAGTTCTGAGAATAAAATTGTCAGGAAAATGTTATTTCAAACATTTGGAAGGAAGTAACTTCAGCTCTAACTAATATTTTAATGATTTAACTCTTTTTCAGTCTCTCACTTGACATGTGTGTTATTAGTTGCAAGAAAAGAAATCCGAATGCATCTTTTCTTTTTCTTTTCTTTTCTTTTCTTTTCTTTTCTTTTCTTTTCTTTTCTTTTCTTTTCTTTTCTTTTCTGCTTGTTTTTGTGTGTGAAATTAGTTTAAAATGACTTTCATGGGAGGGAAAACATGCCATATAAAGTCACCTAACTGCAGAAAAATTGTGTCCAAATGCCCAACAAATGTTTACATAGTTTTTAACGCCTACTATATTTGGGATTTAAAACCCTTTCACAGGAACCTTTTATGTACTGCTTCTCCTTGGAGAGTTTTCTGACATTAACATACAGACTTCTGGCAATTTGCAGCCTGGGCGAAATCGGAGTATTCCGAAGCAAAGGGGGATTCTGTACACGCGGAAAAGTTTGGAGAATTTTCTCACTAGGAGCTTGAGGACAGAGGCGGACTGGTATCAGTGAGAAGCACTAATGGCGAATATTGGGAACATTCGGTTGCAGACTGGGAAAGTAGCAATGACTTTGCCTAAACACATGCATGGGTACAAGATAAAAAATAAAAAGGAAAAATAAAAATAATAAAGGGGGGAGAAGAGGTTGCAGGGCACCTAGGTGCCCGCGTGGACCGCCCGCGCTTGGCCCGGCGCCGTGATCCATGCAGTTAATACCTCGCGATCCACACAATTGATACGGCGCGATCCATGCAGCTAATTAATGCGGCGCGGCAGCCGAGCCCCGCGGGGAGGCCTGGCCGCGTCCCAGCGGCGGCGCTGCCGCCCTGACCTCCGCCGCGCTCCCTCGCTTATTTATTTGTATTTTATTTCAGCAACTTCGGAAAAGTCCCAGCGCGGCTCCCATCGCC
>VZSV01000030.1:6266296-6294789 GCA_013398735.1 Nothocercus julius
TTAAGAGAAACTCAATACTGTTTTTCGTTTGAACAGTAGATTCTGATACTGGAGAAGACCCAAGTGTTAGCCATCTCACAAATAACGTGACTTCTTGGTTATTGCAGTCTCTGTTTCTTGTGTCATATATGCATTTATTCACTCACCTTGTTATCTACATATAAATGGTTATACGAATGTCTTACGACAGAATTTTTTATCATCATGATCTTGGGTTGTTCTCATTACTCACAAGAAGAGAAGCCTTGGACAAGTTATGAAGATCATTTCTAATTCCTCTCATGTATTCTCTCGATACATACTGCTTAACAAAAGAATTGTTTAGGAGATGCTTAAATTTAATTGGCTCTGATTTCATCTCTGTCTTCTTGTAAAGCAAGGCATCTTTGTAGCATAAATCCAGTTGTACCAGATTTCAAGGGATAAGAAATTTATAGCTAATGCTAATCCCTAAAAAATGACTATAACTATTGTGAAACATTCTCTGCAGCAATATCACAGTTTTCAGGTCCTGTATCAGTTAATCAAGTAATTTTAGAAGCTGGATTCTCTCCTGATTGCTAATGGTACAAAGATCACTTTTCCAGCCCTATGTCTTGTGGTTTATCAGATCAAACTATTACAGGAGTAATTACTTACCCTTGACTAGTCCCATTTTGGGAAGAATCTGCACACTGATGTGTAGATGAAACATTTATCTCTCGGCTTGTTTTAAATAACAATTGGGGATGTTCTGAAGCTATTCCTAGATTGGAAAATTAGAAGCAGCCCTAGCTCGGATTGATTGGCATGGAGAAAGCAAACAGCAACGGATTATTGATTGGCCCATAGCTTGCCGAGCAGGATGACACGGTCTATACTCAGCCAACTGGCTTGCATTTGCCAGTCCTTTTATTCAGTTGTGGTTATCTTGCCCCATCTGTGTTGGACTCTCAGCTTCTCCACCTAATTGGCTGGGTTAATTTGTAGCCCGCACCTTCAGATCTCAGGTACATCCCAAATTCCTTCACACAAGTTGCAACATTACTTCAAAGAAGGTGCTGTTGTAGTCTCTGCAAATAATTTTGGGACTTTTTTTAGACTCAGAGATGCCGGTGAACCCAGAAGTTGCTTTAATAAGTTGCTTTCTTTATAAGTGAAAACACAGTGAAAGCTTTCTGTTTCATGTGGGATCTGTCTCTGTGCAACAAATCAGCCCTACATCATTGCTGGATACTTCTTAAAACTGGTGAGGTACCAGATTGGGTGGCAAGAAGGCAGCTCTGAGGAGGAAGACAGGAACTATGCGGTAAGACTCGCTTGTGTATAGGGGATTTTTGAGAGTGGAAGCATTGGCGTAGTTACATTTTTTTTTTCTTTTTTCTTTCTTTTTTTTTTTTTTTTTTAGAAAAAAAATCTTTTTTTTTTTTCTCATGAAGAAATAGATAGATGTGCTATTAATGAAAAAAATATATAGTTAATGTCCAGCTTGTTTGAAAATGCATCTTTGGCAGGGAAAAACTACTGTCCACTTCTGTTTGTTCTCTGTGGACTGCAGATTTCCACTCACCTCCCGTCTGTATTGACTGGCAGTAGTTACAAAGTCCGTTGCAGTGCGTGGATTCTGCAACCTGTGTTGTCCCTGCATTTGTGGAAATTACATATTTAGCTTTCAGAAAAATCAATTTTTTGTATGTGCTTTATGATCTTGGCAAATTACCAAGGTTTAAATTAAATTTCCGATGTCTGTATGATCGAGGCTAATGTGAGGGCTTTTGGCACTGCCCCATCATGCAATAAGGAATCAAAGCCAGCAGAGTAAGAAATCTTCTATCAAAAGCTGAAAGCTGGATTCATAAAATCACTTATGCAGGCATTATGAGATTTTCCCATGGAAAGTTTATGTGGGAGTTGGGCAAAAACTGATTCAGGAACAGCATTATCTGCACTATATGTATTCATCCAGCCGTCAACAGGCTGCAACTGGCATTCCTCGCCAGTGCTGAGGGAATACCAGGGTGCGCGGCTGGGAGCCGCGGCAAAGCCCCAAAGCAGAGTTTCCACGAGTCTCCTCCTTCTGCAGCCCTCGTCCCACCGTAGTTGCAAGGGATGAAACGGGAATTCAGATTCCTGCAGTGAATGGAAAGGCTGTGTTGGATTCTTACAGCCTTCTCAAAAACAATTCTCTGCTTTAAGGCAGTTTTATAACAAATCCTTACACTGGCTGCATTGCGAGAGTAGTTTGGCTTTCAGTGTTTTTACTTACTTAAGTTTCTTTTTAAGTTGAGGAATTAAGAGAGAGAAGGGGCAAATGATAGATGAACCACTCACAGCGAATCTAGGTTCAGCTACTCTGGCCTTTTTTATTTACATATTTCTCTTTTTTTTAAGAAAGTGTCTCTGAGTTTCTGAGATAGTGGTATGTGCTACAAGAGGGATTCTTTCCTACTTAGCAGGGATGGTTGCAAATGCAAGGTAGTTCACCAGTGCTTTGGCTGGCGCTGATACTGGGCTCCAACGTCAGCTCTCTAATTTCTGACAAATGGCCAAGCTTTCTTGAATAGGCACAGCTTTCTGTTTTGTGTAGGGAACACACAATCCACTCTTTTGTTGTGGTTGCCACTGCTGTTGTTTCTCCCCTATTCACAATGGAGAGCGAGGTTATTTGTGCCGAGTGGAAAATCGCTGCCAAAATCTGACTTGCTTATATTTAATGTGATGTTAATTTTTGCGATGGATGTAAAGAGTGTAGGAGTTTGCAGTGCGGATCCCCCTTCATCCTGACCTCCAAGGCAAGAGGGCATCATCATGATGGAGGTTTTATCTGTTACAGGCATACCAAGATGAACGTTCGCTGGGTGATTCAACCCAAATGTATAGAAGTTGTTTATGTAGAGATTGCCAGACATTTTCTATTGCTTTTCTTTTTATCTAAATTCTTGAATATATTACTGAATAAAATAGTGTGTGTTAGGAATGTATGGCTGTGGGATATGTGGAATCTCACAGCATGTGGGGGGAATAGGGAAATATAATAGTTTTGTAAACTTTATGTGAATATAGGTGCATCATATATAGACTCAAGATTCAATTTGCTGATCAAAGCATCCAAATAACTTTGGATTTAATAATGTCAGCAATGAATGCTAATATATGGAAATTGAAAAGCACAGAGCAACAATAGCTAGCCACGCTTACCAGTATTACCCTACAGCATGTAGATTTACATTTTTTGTTTTGTTTTGAAATCACGCTTTGGAAAATGTGTGTTCTTTTTCCCTTCTCCCACACTTCTGAGTGTGGGTTCTCTCGAGCAAGCTTAGACAAGATTCAGACTAAACAATAGGGCAACATCAGAACCTTTGAAGGTTCAGTTTGGATAGGTAGCCAAAGCCAAAGTTTGCTTTGATGTAAGCGGGCTCAACTCCGGCTGCCCTCGGTTGCCCTGTCTTACCTATATGACTTGTGTCTGAAAACCCCTGCCAAAAATTTTCATTAAAAAAAAAAAAAAAAGAGAGAAAAAAGAAAAATAAAACTCAAAACAGAAGAGGCATTTTTGCAAGCTCATCTTGGTTCTAACCTGACTGGAAAAATACTGCCCTTTCAGGAGATGTTTTAATACAACTGCTGCTGTTCCAGGCTGTAGTCTGCTCTCTTCTTCCCTCTTTTTAGTTTTGATCCGGCTAAAATTTCAACCCCATTTCAGCTGCTTTTTTTTTCCCACTTCTTTGAAACTAAGTTTTTTGAACTTTTCTGGAATGCCAGCCAAAACCATCCTCCTTTTCTGTTCTATCTACTGCCTTACTCCCTAGTAATTTTTGGTTGCATTTGACTGAAGTTTTGGGCAAAGGAACTTTGATGCTTGTTCTCTAATAGTAATAACCACACATCTCCAAGTCAGTGGGGCTTTTGCCATTAGCTTCAAGGGAAAGAGGCTCAGCCCAGCATATACTTAATGCAAAAGAACAAATGAGTCACCTGTATCCATACCTGATTGCTCTTGCCTACGAGCCGGGAGGTCACCTTCATGCCTTACTCTTCGTCTCAGCGTAGCGCCCGTGCTTGCCACTGCCAAAACATTCAGCTAAGATTCAGTTCTGAGTCATTTGCAGAACCTAAACTCTCATTGTCTTCAAAGGACATTTGGATTAAAAGAGCCCTGGTTGAATCTCTGGCTGCAAAGGCATTGAAGCAGATGGGATCGCCACACCTTCTAGAGGAAGGGGTAGGAGAGGCACTGGTTGTTTGCCATAAAGATGGGATGAATAGGAGGGATGTGACAGACCTATCGGCAGCCAGCAGGATCTTCACTTGCAAGGTTGAGGGACAATGCTGCTCCGTTCGACAGTGGCAAATTCGAAGTGCAGAAAATCTCTTCAATCACTTCAGTTAGATGTGCAAAACCGATAGCTACGAGACAACACTGGTACCAGCATCGTCATAATGTTCAAATAGATATTAGACACTTTTATGAGAAGCAGGGCTATACGGACTTATATAAAAACAAATTGTGGAACATAGGTGAGAGATATTTAAGGAACATAAAGCCTCACACTTCAGAAAGTAAGACACTGTCCAAGTGTGGAGAATTAGGAGGGATTTATTTCTCACAGAGGTAGGTGATTGTCTATGTGTCCAGAAGCTGTTGCACCTTCTTTGAAGCATCTAATGTTGGCCACTATTCAGGCCAGAATAAAAGGCTAAATGGACCTCTGGCCTGATCTAATGCAGAGTGCTGTACAACCCTGCAAAGCAGAGCCACACCAAATTAATAGAAGAACCAGAAAATTCAGTAAGGATGTTGAGGCAGTGTGTCTCATAGGTGGTGACAGCACCAGCATAAGTGAGTTATTTGATTGCAGTAAGCAAATCAGGCTGGAGTCTCTCTGCAGCACAGTAACAACAGATCGGGGAGCATGCAAAGCAGCATCAGTACGTAAAAATTAAACTAACTTGAATACACAAGGCTAGATTTAGATGCAGGGCAGAGAAGCAAAGGCACAATACTCTGTGAAAGTGTGGCCTTTTTATGCTATTTTGGAGACTAATTTACATACAAATAAAATGTCAGCTTATCTCATAACTGTCATGATAAATTGGAGCATTTAGACTTTTGCACAAGGTGCTCTTTCTGTACCTTATTAAATTACAGGATCTTGGCCTTTTGCCAAACACTAGGTTGATGTGCTCTCCACTGAAACACATACAGGAGAGGGAAATGGCCCTGGAAGTCGAGAGAAAGCAGACTCAGTCGCTAGCTAAGAACCTAGCCTGTGCATCACCTTGAACATATTTTTGCATCTCTCTGTAGATCTTTTTATTCATCTCTAAAATGGCAGTAACAATAATTTTCCTGTTTCACCAGGTTCTTTGAGGTTTGTTAGGTTGTTATGTTTATAGAGGATTTTTAGATGCTTGATTGGAAGCCATGGCAAAACAATCTTTGCCTTCTTAGGCACCCTCACTGTAGGACTGAATGGCCATGGTCTTGTAGGAGTAGGAGGAAACCCTCTGTAACAAGCCGATAAAAAGCGCAGAGCAGCAGATTGCAGCACCCTTAATAAAAGAAGCAGTTTTGATCTCTGATATTGGTTGAGAGGTAGCGTAACACTCCATCCGTGTGGCATTTCCAAGCAAATCATCTTTTGACTTCTGAACTCCCTGGAATGGCCAAGTTGTCTGCTTTATCCCATAGAAGTGGTTAGATTTTTACCAGTGGTTACGTGACTGCTGTGTGCTGTGCTCCAAAGCATATGGTAATAGAAAAGATAGTTTTGAAATAATTTAAGGTGAGTTAATAAAAGATTAATTTGCTGAGAGTTGTTTGAGAGTAATGAGTTTTTATGTCTGAACAGGATTTAAGATCTCCGAAGTGACAGAGTGACATTTCTGAACACTGAGAGTGGTCAATGTTCAGAAAATAAATTTAAATAGCAATGAGCATGACTGAATGCAGCTTTTTTTTTTTTTACTTGCCTCTTTGTTGTAAACTTCATGGAAAAAAAATGCAGAAAGCTTTTGGTAATTGGTGATCAGTGACTGAACTGGAGAGTCTGAAAATTGAGAAGGGAGTGAAAACAACATCATTTTGCTTCCGTACTGTTTTACCAATAAGATGTGTAAGGTTATTTCCTTATTTTTTCTAGACTGATTCAGCTAACATAATTTCAGTGGAGCAGCATGTGGAATATCAACTGGATACATTTTTACCAAACAAAATGTCTGATCCTGGCAGATTTTACTGATGCGAGGAGGCCTGCGCTGCTCTAAGCCATCATATGCAGGAAAGACTGTGCATGCAGCTGTATGGTTTGTAGGAAAAAAGTGTAGAACTTCAAAAGGGCTTTGGTGTTGGCCTGCTGGTTTTCTTGGGGCCGTGACATCACTTGTTTTACAGCCTTCTTGCATGGTGCGTCAGAAGAAAATGTTGCAAAGAGGGAGGAAGCTGACTTGCTGAGGAGTAAGCTGCTTGTAATTATGTTTTTTTCTGCCCTCCCTTGGTTTAGGGCCTGATTCTTCTGTTTCTCTCAGAAAAGTGACTAGTGTTCCCCTCGCTTCTCAGCACAAAAAGGTGAAGACCTTATGTCAGCTGTTTCCAGCCATATTTGTCTGAGAACCATAAGGCAAAGCTGGGGAAGCAATGTAGCCTATGAGGGCTGCTAGCCCTGTGGCTTGGCCAAGGAGGGTGGCTACTGGAATCAATATATGCTTATTTTTTGTTAGTTCATCGTTAAAGCTTTCACAAAGTAGTTGGGGAGCTCTAGCTGCTCCTATACTGCTCTGTTCTTTGTCGTTGGGTGGCTTGCGTCTAAAGTAAAACTGGGAGCCAAATTGGAAATTCCCAGTGAGGGCAGCACAGGGCAATTTCATCTGGAATACTTAGTGTACTTACAGATTTTTTTTTTTTTTTTTTTTTTTTTTTTTACTTAATACTTAAATTAGAAAACATACCAGGCTTTGCACTTTGGGCTGTCCTGAAGAGCTTGTTGACTTCCTTGTTGTGCACCCAGCGGATCTGGGATCTGTCGAGAGAGCCCGACACGGAGGGCTGGGCGCAGAGTGGCCGCCGAGGGGAAGGAGCCCTCTTTGAAAACAGTTTACCAGAAAATTGCCCTCTCAAGACAGGAGCTCTCTAGCTTTAGAGCCTTATAGCTGCTTTACAATTGCACAAGTGGAGAGTGGGGAAAATGTAGGGAGGAAGACTTCAGATTGCGTAGAACTTTATACAAGCGGAGAGAGCCAGACACTTTGGACACTTAAAAGATTTTTTGTCTAAAGCACAGCAGACAGTCTTTGTAGCACATTTATGTGTAATAAGCTGGGTTTTCTTTTGTGTCTTGTTTTTTTGCTGTGAAAGAAAAAGAAAAAAAAGAACGAGAGAGAAATTAAAACCACAGCCGTATTTTCCCAGGCGGCTGTAGTGAGTATCCTGAGATCTCACATGATCAGCTGTCCTGATGGGGTGGAGTGTGGGAAGGTGTCAAAATATGTCTCTCAATTTCTTTCTTTTTTTTTTTTTTTTCTTAAAAGGGAAAGCCAGATGAGTGCCAAAAGCCCTGTTCTCTTCTCTAGCCCTGCAGTAACAAACTACGTGAGTGTAGGTTATTAAGATGATAAGATTAAATTTTTAGCTTTTAACATGGTATCGCAACAGTAAAAGGGGAAAAAAGATCTTGGAAAAAATTATGAAAATTAGTCTGATGGTCTCCTTTTAATAATAAGATCACTCCCAACCCCAACAGACAGTGTAGGCTGGAATTCCACAGGGCTTTTTTTGTGGTCCTAGTGATTTTAATAATACTTTGTGCTATGTAGCACCTTTCATTAGAGGATCACAAAGTGCTTTACAGTCACTAATTAATTAAAGCTCACAAAACTCCTGTGAGATAGGTAAGTATTAGACATATATTAAGCTGAGACACTGAGAGTTAATGATTTTTTTTTCTGCATTATTTTGGTAAAAATGATTGATGTTTAAGCGCAGTATGTGCATGATATGTTTGTGTGTGGGTGTGTAATATGTATGAGTGTAAAAGTATTAATTTTACTATCCCTTAACAAAGAGGTCCTACTTGAGCATGTTGAGCATACATGTATCCGTTCATTTATCATCTTGTTGCTGCAGTATATTGATGGATAACATGGCAGTGTTCAGAGACCTGCGGCTCTGTTTTTGTCATCTTTCTCGTGCATCTACTTGTGCAAGCATTAGTCAGTGGTGCATCACAAAATTCAGACCTCTTTCTAAATGTATTATTCTGTTAAAAAAAAGCCCATGACTAAGACCTGGCCTAAACCTGCTGCGCAAGCGTAAGGCAGCGAGCATATTGTTGCAATAGGCTTGGGTGACAAATCATCACTTTCAATAAAAATAATGAGTGGCAACAGTGACCCATTGTGAGAGCAGCTGATCAGCAGCTAATTAGGCGTGAGAAACCACTGCTGCTCGGGATTTGTCTTTCCTCTCTATTTTGTAAGAGAAGCACGGGACTAGTAATGTGGTAATTCCTTATTCTCGAATGGCAAACTGATTTTAGGAGAAGCTGCCACCTGGAGCATCTGCTGAGGTGGCAGCTGTTGGGCAGAGGAGATGTGTCCTTCAGGCAGGCGGATCGCGCAGAGTTGCCTTGTCTGGTCTTCTTGAGGGAAGTGATGTGTAGCTACCATTATTATTTCCACGTTAAAATTCTTGAGGGTGATCCTATCAGGTAAAACTAATGCACGGGTTTTAAAGGTAATGGCCACCTAATGAAAATAAGATACTAAAACCCTTGGATTATGGAAACCAAGGATGAGTTCTGCAGCCTGCCCTTTGCTAGGGCCTTCTCTGACGTTCCCTGGCCTCAGGAAGTCTTATCATTCGCGTCGGCCTTCGCTTGTGCTCCTTTGAAAACACCGGTGTTTCCAGTGGAGAGAAGGTAGTTCGGTCCCATTAGTGTTGGTGTCTTTGCCAAACAGCCAACAAACTTGCTTGTTACTGTGATGGCATTTTGGAGATGTGGATATTTGCCCACTAACAACTGCACTAATACCACTCCACTCACTTCAAGGGGGACGCTAGGCAGCCAACAGATGGTAATTTCCAATGGAGAGTTGGGATTTGAACTAGTTGTTTGTATGCAGTTATCAGTCCCCTCAGGCCAGCTCGGTTCCATACATCACACAATACCTGGTACGTTGTGTGGATTTTTAAGGTGTTTTTTTTTTTTTTTCCCCCCTACAGCTTTTATCCAGCTGGAATTCAACACTCATTTTAAACTTACTTTTTTTTTTTTTTTTTTTTTGTAAACCTCACATCTGAGGTAATTTTTGTTTTTCTGTGTGTGTGTATGTGTGTGTGTGTGGGAGCACATCTGTCTGCAGAAAAGAAGGATATAACATTTCTCGTGCTTGACTGAGGAAGAGAACAGTGGCCACCGTTCTTTGTGTAGTGCCTAATAGGTGCATGTGAATGTAAAATAGGCATAATAATGTTTTTAATTAAAAAAAAACACATATTGTGAATGCATAATTTAGGAAGGAAAACCTTTTTTTTTTTGTTTTGTTTTGCAGATATACAGATCAGCTCTCAAAATGTCTTCTGTGTCTTCCGTGCATCTTCTAAGACAATTGCGTTAGCCCGCCTGCTAGTTGACTAATAGAATTAATAATTGTAAAAAGCACTCTAAAGCCACATGCCTTATGAAGTCAATGCTGGGTATGATTTTACAAGTATGTGATCCATTTTTTCAAGTGAAATTGTTAACTGAAAACGTTTTTGGCACACAATAAAACATTGTGCAATCTGTTATTTGTCTTAGAGATAATAATTTCAGAGTGGCTATATTCTTTCGATATCTAACTTATGACTTGTGAGGGGATGGTTTCTTCGATTTAGGAGTATTGCAAATGCAGTTTTATTTACATAATATGTCTCTGAAAAATGATAATAGTGGAATTCCAATGGAAAAAAAAAATGCTGTGACTTTTCTTACTGTCCCCTTTAGTGGATATCAAGCAAGTAAATGACAGATGATTTTTCAAAAAATAGAGCAAAAAGGAATGAAGATAATTTTAAATTCGACTTAAGAAAGTTTTGGCATTTAAATGAATATTATCTTCTTTCCTCTCCATTAGGCAGATATGAGATTTTTCTTCTGTTAACACACCGACCCACAGACATGTCAGGAGAACTTGAACTGAAGTATCTAGATCTGGAATACTGTCTAGCTGAACTGTATATATTCCTCATTTTTCTTTGCTTTGCTTTGTAGGGATTTTTTTTTTCTCTAACTCTCTTCCATCAGTTGCCATGAAGATAGCAAATTCTCTAAGCTTCCTTTATCTGCCAAAAATATCTGTAACAAAAACATTTTAAAACATTGCATATAGTCTTGTTTAATTTTGACTGAAGTAACAGCTGTAATGCTTCCTTTCCTGATTTCTGATTTTTCCTTTATTATGCAGTCAGGATTCCTTTCTGTCTCTTCTAACTGCCAGGAATTGCATGGTTTGGGACGTGTAACCAAGTTCCAAAAAGAAAAATACAGCCTGAGGTGAACACCTACCATAGATGCTCACCAGTATTTTTAGTTTGTCACCAGGAATATTCCTGAAACATCACAAAGAAACAGTAATGTTAAAAGGCTGAGGACATTAATATCTGTAAATATCTGTATCTATATAGATACAGTATTTATATATATGGGTATCTTGAATTATATACTTGAGTATGTTCTTTTATTAGGTTGAGTTTGTGCTGAATAGTTCTCTGATTACAACAGGAAATCTTTCTTTTTGCTTAGTTCTGAGTGCCTTAAAGTTTCAGAAGTTGTTGGGGGGGGAAAAAAAAAAAAGTAAAATTAAGTGCATACTGGTAGGTGTGATTGACATTAAAGAGACGGCACTTGGTTCCCAAGCATGTATGCCTTCTACAATAAGGAATCGCAGTAGGCATTTAAGAAACCTATTAAGACCACACAGAGTGTCAAAATTTATGTAATCTGAGCTGGCATTCTGTGTGAAAGCAGCCTCGCTGCAGACGATGCTTCCTGTGGATCAGCTCAACCACAAAGACAACAGAGCCAGCCCAAGACACAAGTTGAACACTTCCCCTAAGAAGTTGTCTGTTTCTATCAACATAGCATAGAGTGCCCTTTCATGTGGAGCAGATGTAAATAAGAGGATGTACAGACTCCAGTTCTTTTATTTTTAACCTCCGTCCCCGGGCCTACTGCTCAACGTACGGTTTTGAGAAGGTCGTTCTCAGCTTTTCAAGGCCTGGCTGTAGCAGCGTTGGGAGCGCGTCCGTGCGGCTCCCAGGTCGCCAGGGGGTCCTCCCTTCGCAGAGCAACATCCGACGCGTCCGCGCGCGCCCGGCCGTGGCCGCCCTGCGAAGGGAGGCCCAGGCTTCGCTCTGCCGCTCGCCCCGTGTGCGGTACTGCCGTCTGCTGCCGCACGCGCCCTGGCCAAGGGAAGCATCCCTCACCGTGCGCAGCGCTGGCAGAGATAAGAGCGTAGGAGAAGTTGGAGCACATCTGCCTTCTGCCCGTAGCTAGCGTGTGAAACAAGTGGATCAAAGAAGCTGGTGAGACAGATCAGATCCAGAACCTGCAAGCAGAGAGTGCAGGGAGGTTTCATCCTTTTTCTTCCAATAATGCTGTTGAAGAGAGCTAGCGAGTCAGGATTTAGCTTTCTGCCTTGTGTATTCTGGTTATTTATTTTCCATAAGACCCCCTGTTCAGCTAAGTCCCCAGCGGCAGGCTGCTTCTTTCTCTCTGACCCTTAATGCTGGTCCTGTCCAAGCTTTCTTAAATGGATACCAAAAGCGTACCTGCAAATCTGGCAGCCGTGGCGCTCGCTGCAGCGAGGACTGAGCAGGGGAGGGTTGAGCGCTTCAGCTCCATGTGGATTCCAGGTGTTTTCCGGGTAGATCCCTGCTCTGCAACACTGCAATGTCAAATGTCTGGATCCAGGCCTGTAAAATTTTATTGGCAACAGGTTACTGAATATAGTTTCTCTTCGTTTGGCAAATAGAACTAATTATATGAATAATGGACTGTGGGGCCGGACTCTAGAGTTTCCGTATAATCCTGTTTGAAGTTTATGGGCAGTAGGAGGGGGAGCTTTTACTGTGGAGAAACTGATACCTGCTTAGGAGAGTTACTTTGTCTAAAGCCTCCAAGTCTGCTAAATCTGTTTCCTTCTTAATAACTTGTTTAAGTGCTCCTGACTATGCCTCTTTAGGTGTATTTCTGCTAAGCTGCATTACACGTGTTCGTGCAGTATACAAATATTAGAGTGAAAAAGTTTTTTTTTCCTCTTAATGTTTTAAAATGATATTAAATGAAGCAGTTTTAATTATCTGCCATTAACTGACCATTATTTTCAGAAAAGATAACGAAACCTGTGATGCACTTACTCTGATGGAAGTGTTTTCATAGGCTTTACAGTTCTCCTTTAATTGTGGTCAGTCTCAGTGTGACTTTTTTTGTGTGTAAAGTTCTTGTTTTCTGCATAGACAACTGAAAAACTGATGAAAATAGTCTCAAAAGTTTTATGTCTATATACAGTTCAGAATGCTTTAAAAAGTGGGAAGCTTATAATCTGTTACATATGTTGAATAATTCTATAGGGATTTTTTTTGCTTCTTTTCTTTCTTTCTTTCCTTTTTTTTTTTTTTTTTTTTTTTTTTTTTTTTTTTTTTTTTTTTTTTTTTTTTTTTTTTTTTTTTTTTTGTGGTAGATATGGTCCGGAAAAAGAACCCCCCTCTAAGAAACGTTGCTAGTGAAGGTGAGGTACAGACCCTTGAGTCTACAGGTACTGAAAGCGAAGAGTCTGGAAGGAAAAAAGAATTTCCTGCAGATCAGATGCAAGAAAACACTGACCAGGGTGATGCGGCAGAGTTAAATAACAAGGAGGAACTTTGCACGCATGTTCAAGAGCCATCTCCCAGCATTAAAAAGGACTTGAAAAGCTCAGTGCTGAGTGAAAAGGCTGGCTTCAATTATGAAAGCCACAATAAGGGAGGAAATGTTCCATCCTTCCCTCATGATGAGGTGACAGACAGAAATATGCTGGCTTTCTCATCTCCAGCTGTTGGGGGAATCTGTGAGCCCTTGAAGTCTCCTCAAAAATCAGATGCAGATGACACCCAAGATGTGGTCTGTACCCCGTCAGGAGATGCAGCGGAGACAAATGAGGAGCATCAGATGTCGCCAAAAGCTTCAGATGAAACAGTGCAAGTGCAAAGTGGTCAAACTGATGGCCAAGGCTCAAGCCCGGTCCCCATGGCCTCAAAAAACCCACAAGTGCCTTCAGATGGGGGTTTAAGGCTGAACAAATCAAAAGCAGATTTGTTGGTAAATGATAACCCAGATATGGCGCCTCTGTCTCCAGAGCTTCAGGACTTCAAATGCAACATCTGTGGATATGGTTACTACGGGAATGACCCCACAGATCTCATCAAACACTTCCGCAAGTACCACCTAGGACTGCACAACCGCACCAGGCAGGATGCTGAGCTCGACACTAAAATTTTGGCTCTCCACAACATGGTGCAATTCAGCCACTCCAAAGACTTCCAGAAAGTCAACCGCACTGTGCTTTCAGGGGTGCTGCAGGACATCAATTCCCAGAGGCCCGTCTTATTAAATGGGACTTATGATGTGCAGGTTTGTATTTCCCCCATCTCCCCGTTTCTGCTGCGTTCTCTCTGAGCTGCCAAGTCTTTTGCTTATAAAGCATCTCCTACCTACAGGATGAAAATGCAGAATATAACCTGCTTAAACCTTAAGAAACCTTTTGGTGTCTTTTAGCCAGTATTTTTCCAGCTTGCTGCTGACTGTGTATTACTGAAATAGTTTTATATATATATATGTATCTATATATATTGGGATATCTGGAGTTCTGTGTAGTATCCCGTGCAGAAGAATAGTACTTGGCTTTTTGATCAGCGATACTTCTCTGTATAATCACAGTGGTAGTAGGCAACTTGCTGAATTGGTAATCCTATCAGAAGGTTTTTCTGTCATGGAAAGAGAAGAGAAAATGACAATGAAAAATAACAACCAGATAGACAAAAGACTGCAGCTGGAAATTAAAAATATAACCCTAAGTATTCAGCTGATGGGAGTTGAGATTTGGCATATTGATTCTTTATTAAGATAAAATAAATTACAAGTCTTGGCAACTCTGAAGTTGTCTAGTGCCAGAAAAACAGGATACACAATGGGTATTAAAGAAATTTTAAAAGTAACAGTGTTACTGTTACTTCATATTAGTGAGATTGTAAAGAAAGAACTACTGCCCCAGCCATTTTCTCATATAGTTATAGTGCTGAAGAAACTACATTTTATATAGTGTCATTAAAAAGAAAATTATTTTACTACAAGGAAGTAGATTCAAAACCTTTGCATGGAGTCTGCATTAGTTTCTTAGCAATTAGGTTTGAATAAAAAAAATCAGCATCAAAGGTTGCATGCAAAATGAGTTCAGATGTCCATCCAGTTTCAAGAACGTGTTTGCATAGGGTGTGATTACTGTCCTGGTAGAAATGACCAGACATAACTCTAAGGTGTGTTTAAAGAAAAAGGCAGAAAATGGAAATTTTTAAGAATGCTTGGAGAAGCTTTAGCTATTAGAGAGAATTTTCACAAAAGAGGTTAAAATAGTTAATACCTAATTTTAATTAAAAAGCAGAAACTGGAACACAAGTCAGGAACTTTAAGCTTTTGAAGTGATTTAAACTTTTCCTCTTCTTTCAGAAACTCTACAACTTCTTTGTGGAACAGCAAATCAAACTTATGATCGTTATTATGCCTAAAAGCTACAATCTTTGAACTGCTGTCTTATTAAAAGATCACTTCACTGTCTTATGTCAGACACCCTCTTCTGTCACGCTGTGATTAGAAAGCAAATACGTGATTTAGTTAAAAGAGGTTGGAAATGAATAATGTCAGAATGTGAAATGATGGTTTATAATTAGCGCATAGTATGATGTTAATACCTGGATTTCCTGCTATAGTTTCAGTTTGCTGACTCCGGGGACAGCATCTTAGAGCAACTGATCCGTGCTGTCAGGAAGACATTCAAACTGGGAACAGCTCAGGCGTACAGTATAGAGGAATTTGAGTTTCTAAACACACTTTCATTTCCTCCAAACAATTGTTTCGTTAGGTCCTTAGTTATTTATAGGAAAGTTTATGCTTGATTAGAAGGAGTTGGACACTTTTCCTATGCAGTGTTTTCAGAAATAAAACAGATGTGTGAGCTATCTCAGTTTGAACTGATAGAAGTAGAAATAAAACAGCTGAACCTAGACTATACTTGTCTAATAAGCCCTGGCAGTAAGATACTGCAGGGAAGACAAAAAGCGGTAGGAAACAGCCCATAGATAATCTACTTAAGATCAGTCTTTTCTCAGACCAAAAACATTTTCCAGAGTAGAACAGACAGCCTATACAATGTTGGCAATTTATTTTAAAGAAAAAAATCGGATCTGGAAACTTAATTTTTAAGAGTGCTAATTTTCCCTGCTCGATTTGGGAAGAGAAGATTAAATAAGCTTTTGTGCCAAATGCCATACTTCATCACTTGCACATGCACCAGATGTTGATCCAGAACATGTCAGAAGATAAGTAACTGATTAATATTTTTATGGTTTCTCCTCCCCCACTCCTGATACAGAGCAGCCTTGTGAGATTCATAAACATAGTCAAAGAACATCTGAAATTCCCCTTTGCACTCACACATGTTTATACTGCTACTATGTCCCTGACAGGGGGGATTTTTCTCAGGCATCTGAAGGACAGGCGTCTCCTGCCGTAAAGAAGCGTTCTATTGATTAAAGCTGACGTTAAAAGTGGTTCAGTCAGAGTCCTCCATAAGAAGGAGCTGAACTGGAAGCACTGGTGTTCGTCTAAACAGCATTATCTTGGTTAGATGCTGGGCTAGAGGCAAATAATCCCTTTGTAATTAACTGGAAATAGTAGTGGACTGGGATTAAGTCTGATTTATTGATCTCATTGCACTTAACAAACTGTTCTGTTTCAGCCAGGGTGGAAGTTATTGACAGATTTACGATGTCAGGCTGGGGAGCTGGGGCCAGAGGCCAGCGGATGAAGATCAGTGATTTTGATGTGGCTCATGGTGGTTAGCTGAAGATCACGGTATATCATGATTTACACCAATGAGGTGTGCTGTTGACCCCCAGTTTTTGCAATTATAACAAAAACAGGAACAAAAAGCAACAACAAAAATGTCAGAATGCAGAAAAATCCAGTGTCTGCTCTTAGACAGAAATGTAGTCCCTTTGCCAATGGCTTCGATGAAAATGATGAAACACAGTTTTTGAGTCATGCCACACAAGTAATGTCTGTTCTAGAAAACTTAAAAAAAAAAAAAAAAAAAAAAATCCTTAAACCGTAAAGTCAAATTTTATTATACAGGAATCAGCAGAAAATTAAGGATACGTGTTTGGCCTCATATCCAGGTACAGTGAATGCTATAATCATGTTTTTTTAGAACATAAAGTGGATTTGGTTAGGAATGGCGTAAATAATTCAAGCTTCCTGACCTACTGTGTAAATCCACTGTGTAGATTTCTTCTTGATTAGAATATTTAATCTGTGTCTTCTTTGAAGATGCAATGTAGTTTGGAAATATCTGCTTGTATTCTTTGTTCCCATTCTCTTTCTCAGATATGTCCAGTTCTTTGAGTTATAATAAATTCCACAGGATTTGTAAATTCACTGAGCAGTTTCTGAAGATTAACTTTCTTTCCGGTATTGGAGATTAGAAAACATTTGCTAGCACATTGCTGAATTCACACAGAAGGTGTTATCAGCTTTGAGGCTGTTGTTGGCATGAAATTTAGTTGAGAACAATGGCTATTCATTATTTTTTCTCCAGTTTTGGTTAACTGGGCAATCTCTCAGTTTTGTCTCACTGCACATTTTAGCCTAAACATGACTTTGCAGATATGCCTAGGATGTTGGAATTCAGGCCAGCTCTAAAAAAAGACTAATTTTACTTAAAGTAAAATTCAGATGACTCAGTTAAGAGCCATGATCCTGAGAAGCATTGCTCTTCTGCTGTATGACTAAGGCTCCTTCTGTGTTTGGTCTAATGAGTCTTTAACATAACATATGGAAAGGTCTAGCCAATAGACAGGTGTCTTTGTCTCTGAATTATTTCATGAGGAGTGAGTGGGACCCCTTCAACAGGAAGGCTGGAGAGTACCATCTTCCCCATATCGGCCTGTAGCTAAGTCCTTAGGACGTTGTCCAGAGGGGTAGAAGGAATGAGCTCGAATCCCCTCTGACAGAGCAAGGAAAGGAGCCTAGTTTTCCTGTTTCCTGAACAAGTGTTCAAGCCATTAGGCTATTGTATAAAAGGGAGCATGACCCCATTTCCTGATATGTTTTAAAAGAAAACAGTGTCCTTCAAAGAATGGACAGAAATGTCTGCATTTAGGTGAGGGTTTCGGATGGCATGTCCCAGGGGAGGAGAAGTGTATACATGCAGCCGTGAATAAGGACATACTGCAAGGCTCAGCATTTCTTAGGAAGACCATAGGCAGCTCCACATTGTGTGTGTGAGCTTTGAGTAGCTTCCTGCTTGGCATGGCCAGGTCTTCTGGAGCTAATTTTCACTTATCTACCTCATCTTTCCAGTCATTATAGAGATTCAGGCTCCTGTATGAAAGTATTAATTTTTTTTTTTCTTTCCTGATTCAGCCCTTTCATTTGATTCTTTCATGGTGTCTTGTGATAATGAAAGAATTCAAAAGCTTTTTAATTGTATTGCAGGGAGTAAAGACAAAAAAAAGTATTACATTATTTAAATGTCCTACAGATTAATGAAAGGTTGGCAGCAGAATTGTCTGTAAAGGTTCTGACATGCAGTATTTTAAGGGTCATTCTGTATTACTAAAATCCTTGAAATATATGAACGTGGGTGACAACTTTTCCATGATTTTCATAGCAGCTGAGAACACTTCTGTCTGTCCAGCTAGCTGGCTGTCCAGTGTCCTAAAAAGGAGCAGAAGCGCCCATGCAAGTGGACTGTGCAAAGCTCTTTCTATTTTCTCCATTATAAATCAGTGCTAGACTTTCTAGTGCTGATGCAAAGCTATGTATGTGTGATTTTTAGTGCTCTTGATTTCAATATATCAAATCTGGCAGCTTTTCTGTTCTCATATTAGAAGTGTGTGACTAGCAGTCTATCTTATAATCAAAGTCTGGTCTAACTAGTATTCAGCTGAATAAAGACCAGTGGTTTTATTATTAATAGGTTCTGCTTTTTATCATTTTTTTTTTTATTAGCAATTTGATTGAATATGAAGCTGTGAAGGTAAGGATTTAAAAAAAAAAAAAAAATCTGGAAGGGTACAGATGTTAACAACATCCCTCCTGGCTCCTGGTACATGTCTTCCCTCTACACTAGGTAGTTTGACCTTCTTATGGATATGGAAAGAATTCTTATGGATATAGAAAGAATCTATACTGGAGGCATAAATCAGTACAGATCTATTAGATCTAAATCTATTGACCAGCCATTGGTGCATATGTTCAGTCCTGATTTTTTTGGACTAAGTCACGTAGTTCTGTTTTTGAAGTAAGTGTCTCAAATAGCACTTGCACGAAGGTGAGCAGTGTCAGGAAGGCCTGGTTCATCTGTGAGCTGACTCTGCTGCCAGTGCTCACTGGGGACTTCCCTCTTTGAACTGTAGGCTGTCAAGCTGTCTTGGGTGTTGCATCTGCATATGTGCATACCTGTTTATTCTGAGTTTTATTTCTGGGTAATCACCAGACTTGGAGACTGCCTTCACACTGAGAGTCACACCTCATAAACACAGGAGTCTGGGTTCTCCTTTAAATTACAGACATAAAAAAGACAAGGTGGCAGGTGGAGAAAGGAGTGATGGAAAAAGGTAACCAACTTGCTTTATATACACACTCATATATATGCATATATTTTAATATACATATGTGTATATACATATAAGTGCTTATTTTATATACATACATGCATGCATAAATATTATCCAATATGTGAAAAAGCATCTGTGGCCTTGTAAGCATCTGCATTCTTTATTGAATTTAGCCCATAAGTAAAGATTTATATTAATATGTGTAGAAAATCTTTTTTTATCATTCACGTGGATACATTAGCAAGTTTACTATTCACAATGATATGCAGTGATTTACAGCATGTCAGCTGCTAAATGGTAAGTGCCTCTGAACATTCATTTGCTCTCTAACAGAAATGAGCTATTTTTGCCTTCTTTCGGTGGGAAACAGTCTATCCTCAAATTAGAGTATTCATATGGGCAGTTGCTGCAGAACAACTGATGTGATGTGTATTCACAGCCTTCAAAGCAAAGTTGTTTATGTGTTAATATTCCTCATCTTTATGCCAGGGATATCTGATAGTGTATGAAGAGTGGTTAATGAAGAAGGTTGGTGAGACTATTAATGATCAAGAATATATTTAAAGATGTACTGCTAAGCTAGCCTACACAAATGCGAGGGCTCAAAAAATAAAGTTGCCAGAAAAAAAAAGGAAAGAGGTTAGGTTTTCTTTTGGTGTAAATCAGTACAAACTTGCATCAAGATTGTGAAGCTGAGTGAGTTTACGGTAGCCAGGGTACTGTCTGGTAATTTTCTGTGCGTAGAGAAAGAATATAAAGGATGGTGCTTCCTTTTGATGCTAGATATTACTGTACTAGCATTAGTTAGCAAATGAAAGTCTCTATTCTGTGTTCCTTACTTTTATTGTTTTTACGCGTCTGGTCTCCTGGCCTTAATCTAAGCCCTGCTATTGTTCTGTTGCAGTCTTTGTTTTAAAAATACCCTAGTCTGCTACTTTTTATATTCCGATGTCAAAAACCATACTGGCTTCAATAGCAACAGAACAAATCTTGAGAAAAATACAGAAATTTCAAATTAATGTGACATGGTAGTCTGATTTCTTCTTTCGATAAATACCAGCAGCCCAGAAAGCTAGGAGTCTGTAGTCAGTCTTTGCCTCACTTAGGCCAAATGGTTCTGTCTACAGATACAGTTAATTATAGTATGGTAAATAGCTTCAAGAGTAAATATACTCTGAGGATTATCCTAGTTGTACAGGGAGAGATAGAGAGCGAGTTCTCCCTATTGGAATTGAGAGAACTGGGTGGTGTTACACAAACTTTCATGAAAGCCAAGAATCTGTTCTGGCCTGCATGACATGAAGAACTTCATAAATGTGGGATGGTTAAAATGTTCTGGATGCTATATTGCACAAAGCAAATGAAAAAACAAGAGCATTAGAAAATACTTTAGGATTAGAAGATTAAGAGTAATTGGCTAATGCAGACTGTGTGGCTCAGGAGGTTGGTAAGGGATCTCGAGCCTTTCACCTCCTGATTGCCTAGAGATGTAACCCAGGTAATGAAAAAAAAATTATTAACATTTGATATTCCGAATTTGGAATTTTGGTCTAGTTTCTAGTCAGTAGTTGCACCAGAGGCAAAGGCAGCTTTACCCTGTCCATGTAAGTCTTAAGCTTGATTCCCTTGTGCGGCTACAGGCCACTAGTTCTACTGGTGGAATTTTCTTAATGAAATAAATGATTACAGGATCTAGCTGACTTTGTGTTCCGTGGTAATTTTTTTATTTTCTGTAAGCAGAACAGTATTTTTAAACTCATTTGGCGTAATAATGATTCAAGAACTTCAAAAAGGAGGCAGGAGAATAGAGAAGCGTAGTATTTGGATTAAGGGCAGATTAAATATGAAACACAAGTTTTTAAAAACTGAAACTACCTATTCTAGCCCTAGCCCATCTATTCCTGAAATCATTGTTTTTGATTTGAATAATTAAGGTAATACAGACATATCTGTTGGAAACATATAGTGCAATTATACTGCTTTGTTGAAGTACTTGCCAACACGCTGTAGAAAGTACGTTTTGAAATGTTGTCAATTATCCTGTTATCTTTTCTTCTCTTTCTGGCTATTTTTAGGAATGTGTGCATATGTGAGGAGATAGGTTAGTTGTCTTAAGACAAAAACTTCTGTCCCTGTGGTAATTTTAGTCCTGTCTTTTGGAATTCGATATTTTTTTGCATTAATGATTGAATTTAAAAATTACAGGTTCAGGTGTCAGGGAGTCTTGTTGTGAAACGTATTTCAGCTAAATCTCAAATGGAGACATGACTGTGAAGAGCAATTTTTGAAGAATGTTAGTACAGCCATCTAAAGCACAACAATGTAGAATCCTTTCTAATAGCCATCCTTTTCCTACACTACATAATAATTGATCCATGTATATATAATAAAGGGAAAGGTTTGGGAATATTCCCCCTTAAAAAAAAAAAAAAAAAGTTATTTGTGTCCTCCATGAAATTTTCTCATCTAAAATACAGAATTAGTGTGGATAAAGACTTTATAAATTCCTTCTATCCCATTTGCATTAATGAATTTATCACACCCAACTCTCTAGCAGTGTTTACACTTTAAATGACTTGTTGGCTACTGGTCTAACCAGAACAACTATTTCTGTGATTTTTTTTTTCCCCCCCACCAATGTCTTTTTCTTAAAGAGATTTATATATTCTTTATACCACCTATATCACAACGATTGGGGTATTGCAGGAAGAAGCACTTATCCCAAGATCTCACGAGAAAATGGGAGTGAAGGAAAAAAAGGAAAAAAGCCAAAGTCTCCCCAGTCCCTACAAATATCCAAGATGTTAAGTTTCTTTACAAAAAAAAAAAAAAAAAAAAGTAGATTTTTCTCATGTGATTTTTGAAGGAGCCATTTATCTATAGGATCCTTACCTCTCCAAACCAGCCTTCTAATCCAGAGCGCCACCAGGTATGAAAAGGAACTTCAAACTTCGCGTCTCTCTCAGAATGGCAGTTTCTTGTAGAACTGTAGAACGTTGCTTTTGTTTTCTTCCTTCTGATTTGTTTTGGGAAGAGCATCTACATAAGAAGATATGAGTGCAGAGCAGGGGACTAGGTTTTGCTTAGATCAAAACGAAATATGGGAATAAATACCTGAACCTAATACCTCTGCTATCTTGAAAAAATGCGGCTATTGATTTCTAGGGTGTATATATATTTCTTTTTCTTCTTTTTTTCTTCTTTATCCTTTTTTCTCTCCTTTATTTTTTCTCTTTCTGGGGAAAGTGAGAGAGAGTGACAGTTAAAATCCACTGAAGGAGTTTTGTGCCCCTTCATAAAGATATGGTGGGTAACCAAAAAATCTTGAGGTCAAGACAAGACTTGAGCAGAATGCATTAATCCAAACAGTTGTGCAGATGTGTAGGCTTCACCCAAATTTGTCTGGCTGAAAGATGAAGCAGCTTCAGTTTATATCATTACTATTTTATTTCAAGTGCTTCTCCCAACTTCTTTTCATGAAAGCCAGTTTCTTTAATTCTCTCACTCTTTTAGCTTAGCCATGGCTTTTGTATGTTATAAGACACTATTGCATGTAATAACATGAAGATGGCCCTGTATTACCTCTCACGTACACAGTCTCCTAATAGGTTATATTATTTTGAATTTTGGCAGGATACTCAGAAAAATACCAACCTGATAATTAATAATCAATTCTACTCCAGTGCTTCAAAGATTGTATTCCCCCTTGCCCCACTATTGTAACAGACAAACAGAAATAAAATGTTAATACTAAGTTATCCTTCTCAGATGCAGAGGGAGATATTAGCAAACTTGCTATGTAAGCCATTAAGCAGGATTAACAAAATTTACTGAAATGTTCTAATTTGCAGATATTCCATTATATAAAATGCTAATATTGGTGTTTCTCCAGTGTTTAGATTTTGGTTCTTTCAGAAATTTCACTGTTCAGAGTAATCAGCAATGAAAGCAGCTGAGACTGTCCCTCACTATTTTCACAAGTGTTCACAGAGTGTCTGCAAAATGAGTTTGTCCTGTGTGGGCTCTGTGAATTGATACCTAAGAATAAGGGACATATACTCATTGGAAGCACTTAAAGAATTTTGTCCAGTTTATGAAGCAAACATAAGGAACTGAATAGATGAGCAAAACCAGATCCTTCACAACATAGGAAATCCCATGGTGAGCTGCTGTTATTTTTTGTTTACCATAATTCCATCATTGCCATCACTGCTCTTTTTAAGATGTCTTTTGACACCAGTGAGACCTTGAACATTGAATTAATGCGGTAGATGGAGGCCTCGTCTGCCAGACACTGTGGAGCGAACCCAAATCCCATTACTGCCAGTGAATCAGGCTCAGTATGGTTTCTGTCTCCAGTTCTCGCTAGCCATAAAGTGAATAAAACAAAGTATCTTCTGCAGTGCAGAAGGTCTGTTAAAATATTCCTCTTCCAAAGAGTGCTTTCAAATCTTGAAACAAAATGGCATATTCATAACTTGATATTAGAACTTGAAATTCCAGTTTCAATGTAAATGTTACTGTAGTTACATCCTAGTTATTTGGCTGTCTGGCTCACCATTGCCTGTTGAAATTTGTTTTCTAAATAAATAGAAATCAATTTTCAGTTTATTAGAAAGAAAAAAACAATTTCAACCAGCTGATGGGAACTATGTTTTCTTTAAAAAAAAAAAAAAAAAAAAAAAAAAAAAAGGATCAGAGGCTGAAAGGCATCTCTTTATATCAGTGTTTAGCAGCACATTGACTCACTATGTGTGCTCAGTTCTGGTGGCACACACAGTCTAGCATCTCATTCTCCAGACTAAATGGCTAAAAGGCATTTGTATTATATGCATTTAAAAATGTTTACATTTTGTGCTCTCTGTGTGTCTGAGTCTTTCCGTATGGCGGGACACTGAATGAGCAGTGATCACATGCTTTCTCTGGGCACAGCTGTTGAGAAAGAGAAGAAAAATAATTGCACCATTTGCCTACCGCATTACAACTGAATCCCGTAGAAATGTAGTAATAGGCTTACTCGTTGGGAGAATGAAAATCTAACCTCTTGTGGAAATTTTATATTCCTTTTAAGGCATCTCTTGGACATAGAAACTGAGAACGTGGCATCAGGAAGCTTCCACCCATGTCTTTGATTCAGTGGAGTAGACTTGATGATGGCAAAGGCGTAGCTGGCCCTGCATTTTGGATGGGAAGAGGAGTCATTTTCTGGATGCTGTATAGTTTTTATTAATTTTTAGAAGGGTAGGAGTGGTGACGTTTCTTTTTTTGGCCTCCGAGCCCGTTGTACAGGAGCAGCAAGTCTCCCCCTGATGTCAGCGGGCAGGTGCGGTGCTCTCCTGGGAAGGGCGGCCGGCCTGCTCGAGACACCCCTTCCAGTAACGTAAGCCCTGGGAGCCGCTCTGCCTTCCTGGGGACCGGTTTGCTCCCAGATCATGAGAACAGCGAGGCAGAGCTACCTTTTTTCTTTTGAGTTAGTGAAGTCAGGGACTTGGGTGTGGTAGGTTGCTTTGCCACATGCCATATTTTCTACTGTAGTTTTTCCGTCTTCGTTCAGCTCTGTATATGAGAGGAAGAGATTTCCTTGGAGAACGTTTGGACTGAGTAAGCGTGAGAAAATGGCCTTTCATTTCAGGCACTGGCCGCTCCAGCGTTCTTAAAAGGAGTCCTGGTGGATACTGGAAACACTTACAAGAATGTTCTTTGTAGGAAGCAAACTATAGTCATGTTTTTAAATTCAGTACTTTTTTGCTTATATTTTGAAAGCAAGTCCCTTGGACCGTTAAGCATGAATAAAACACTTAAGTGTATTGACAGAAAAAGACAGAGGGTCCATTTGTTTGCTCCACACCTGGTGTGTATGAACGTTTGCTAGGATCTATCTATCTATCTATCTATCTATCTATCTATCTATCTATCTATCTATATCTTTTTCTATACATATCCCAATGAAGTCTCCCAACAAAAGGTTAAAGGCTTTGGGAAATGATTATTGGATCTTCTTTCAACAGCAAAACTAAGTGATTTGGTGAAGGAAGGAATAGTCCTGTTTGTCAGAGAATTTTAAGTTCGGGTCATGTTGCCGATATGTGCTTCAGTTTCCCCAAACAGAAATATTCAATATTTATATGGAATATATATTCAACTTTGTGAAACGTTTCAAAATTTTCAGCTGCAAGTGCAAAATAAATGAGGATATAAGTGTGATGTCTTGCTGTATTAGTACAAAAGTACAAATGGAAATATTGGTGGTGGTGGTTGGTGAAAGATGCTTACTTAATTAACTGCTCTCTATTTCTCCTCTGTTTTTTCTTCCTTGCTATTTGAATAAACCTAAAGTGAAGCTAAAAGGGCCTTATTCTCTATTCACAGGTTACTTTAGGTGGAACGTTTATTGGCATTGGGCGGAAAACTCCAGATTGCCAAGGCAACACCAAGTACTTCCGCTGCAAATTCTGCAATTTCACCTACATGGGCAACTCGTCCACTGAACTAGAGCAACACTTCTTACAGACTCACCCAAACAAAATGAAAGCAGCCCTTCCCTCCTCTGATTCTGGTAAAACTTCAGAGAAAAACTCCAATAAATCCAGTCCTACTCTTCGACCATGTGATTCTGGAGACTTGGGGAAGTGGCAAGACAGAATCACTGTAAAAGCAGGAGATGATACACCAGTTGGATATTCGGTGCCCATCAAGCCAATAGATTCCTCTAGACAAAACGGTACCGATACAACCAGTTACTACTGGTGTAAATTTTGCAGTTTCAGCTGCGAATCGTCCAGCTCATTGAAACTCTTAGAACATTACAGCAAACAGCATGGGGGAAACCAGTCAGGAAGCCTGCACCCAGATCTGAATGATAAGCTTTCTAGGGGATCGGTCATTAACCAGAATGATCTAGCCAAAAATGCAGATGGGGAGTTAGTGACAAAGACAGAAAAGGGTGCAAGTGTGGCAAAAAAGAAAGACTTGTCTAGCAAAGGAGCAGAGGACAGCATGGTGACAAGCTACAACTGTCAGTTCTGTGACTTTAGGTACTCAAAGAGCCATGGCCCAGATGTAATAGTGGTGGGCCCACTTCTCCGTCACTATCAGCAGCTCCACAACATTCATAAATGTACCATTAAGCACTGTCAGTTCTGTCCCCGAGGCCTCTGCAGCCCAGAAAAGCACCTTGGAGAAATTACTTACCCATTTGCTTGCCGAAAAAGTAATTGTTCCCACTGTGCTCTCTTGCTTTTGCACCTGTCTCCAGGGGTGACAGGAAGCTCTAGAGTCAAACACCAGTGCCATCAGTGCTCATTCTCCACTCCCGACGTCGATGTGCTCCTGCTGCATTACGAGAATGCCCACGAAGCCCAGGCATCCGATGTCAAACAAGAAACAAATGCGCTGCAGGGGAGCGAGGGGCCGCTGACTCTCAAAGAGAACAAAGAACACTCGTGTACCAAATGTGACTTTACCACCCAGGTGGAAGAGGAGATTTCCCGACACTACAGGTATGGTGCAGTTTAAAGTGATTAGTAGCAGAAACCCAAACAAACAGCCCTCCATTCGTTCCTTGCTTAAGTGTTGCTGCTCCCCAAACACTGAAGAATCTGAAAATCAAAATAGGAATACGTATAGATATAAATCTTTTTAGGTAGGGTCCAATCCAACATCCACTTTGTGTTGGAAAAACACCAGCTATAGTCAGTGGGCTTAATTATACATTGAAACCTGTGCAATGAAGAGAGAAATTTGGATTTGTGTGTGGATGTTGCAGTTCTAGCATACCTGAGGTTTGGTCAGCTATTTTCCACTCAGAATCTTTTAGGTACTATTTTAATGTAGACTTTTTGTTTGTTTGTTTTTAAACCAGCAAGCTGGCATCTTCATTCATGGGGGGAACACAAATGGCTCACTTTCCAGGATAGACTATGAATCCTTTCATGCTCTGTAACAGTGCTTCAATGTACTACCTTTTTGTAGTATTTTCCATGCCCAAGTCCAGCAATGCAGTAATTAGTTTAAGAGCATTCCACTGCTGTTTTGGTGTTGGTTTCACACTGGGAGCAGACACTCTTTTGTCTGCTGATGTCATCCCCCAAGATCTTTTTGCAGATGATTATTTTTGTGTTGCTGCTTCACATTGTCGTTCTCTTTATTTTAAATGCTAATGTTCCTATTTGGAGGTGGACTAAGCCAGTCTCCTGACTCAGTCTGACACAATGTCATGGTGGCAGCCAACTCCCTGTTCAACTTTTTGGGTCAGTTCCTTTGCTTTTGTAAAGTGGCAGTCCAGTTTACATCAGAGGAGGGATCTGGCTCTTGGACTTGGTGAAGAGCAACAGTTATGTACTGCTGCAGAAGCGATGTTAAATATTAGAAAATCATGCTGAATATGTTAATAGTTAGGACTAATGCGTCAACAACAACGGAAAACCCAGTATCTATCTCATCTGAGGGATCTTTGCGTGGAAGCCAGCTAGCATGAAGACAAAAGAAGATGCATTTTCAAAGCTGAAGCTTTGTTAAAAGCACAAGAAACTGTGCCATGTTTAATAGATTCCAAGACATCCAAAATTAACAGACTGGGGCATGATACTTTAATAGAGATTAAAGCTGGGGGCATCCAAATGTTGCCCAACAGAGGGCTGCATTGGCATTGTGTCAGGAGTCTATTTAAAAAAGAAAAAAAAAAAAAAGGTGGTGGTGGGGGGGAAGATTGCTCATCTTTAATTTGGAGCTAGAGCCCATGGAGGATTCAGGTCCCAGCATGCAGTGCCCCATTTTTGATCCAAGTGGGCCTCAGGGATGTTGTGCGGATTAATTAGTTAATGTTTGTAAACTGCTTTGAAGATGAAAAGTGGTATCTAAGTTCCAAGCATTATTACAGCAGCTTTGAGCCACACAGCAGAACTCCATAGGCAGCACTTTGTCCGCCGCTGGGGCATGGCACGATCTTTTTTTAGTGGTTAAATAACTGGAAGATTGAAATGGCTCCTTGACTGAAAAACACTTTTATTTCGCTGCAGCTGGTAATTTAAGTTTTAACAAGCAAGCCTAGTTAAAATCCTTTTTCCCCAAGAAAAGGAGAAGCCACAAAATTCAAAGCTAAGTGCCATAAGTTAGACATCTTAGGGGAGTAGCTTCTTTTTCAAAGTGCTTAGCACCCAACAGCCGTTGTAGTTGTCAAAGGGAACTGCTAGTGGGATGGACTTTGCAAAGCAGGAGATGCATTTAAGCATTAGGAGCTAAGCTTGTTTTTCTAAAATTAAGCTCTCCTGTTTAAGACACCTGGACAACATATTTTGTAGCTCTGAGGATACTGTGTAATTAAAGCAAAGTACATAATCCCAACAACTGCCACCTTCTTTCCCCATCCTAACTTGGCGCTTCCCTCTGCATTTTAATTTGAGTTTTGTTTTCTTCCTGTGCACTCCTCCTTTTTTCCCCCCATTGTACACTGTCTTTGAAATTGCAGAAGTTAGTTGAATTTTTGGTAGATGCTTTGTTGCTTGAGAAAGTTTTCCTTTTCTATACCGACATGTTCTATAGTTTTCATGTGTCAAACTGAAGTATAGGGAAAGAAAGACTCCTCTGGCATTAGAGTTGCTTT
>VZSV01000030.1:6303229-6384096 GCA_013398735.1 Nothocercus julius
AAAAAAAAAAAAAAAAACTAAGCACAAGATTAATACATACTTACATACTTCTGGACTCATATAATGAATTCTCGTGCAAAATACTGTATCCCAGGACAACGGGTGGCTAGGAAACAAAACCTGTAATAAAATTACTGTAGAACACTCAGTGGATAAACAGTGTGAGAAATGGACTGAAAGCCTCTAACACATCCCTTTGCTCATACTATATGTTCAGTATTTATAGAGTGGTTCTATTTATTAAGAATGCTTTGTAATGATTTAAACAGTCGCAGTAATAGCATGTAGATTTCCTTTTTGAGATCTGTTATTATAATGACTGGGGGAAGGGCAAGAGGAGATAGTGTTTTTCACACGTTTTTCGTATATCGAGAGATTAATACTGCAAGTCAGTTTTCCTGAAGCTGAGTTTATCGTAGCAGTTATTAGCATTTTAATAAAATATCAAGGAACATACCGATAAACTGGGGAAAGAATGACAATCTACAATTGCTCATATAATTCTGTAATGAATCCTGGAGAATAGTAAACTTTGATAAATTTTTTCAAGTAGTGTTCAGCTTTGTATGTTCTGTAAGCTGTTTTTATGCTGCTTTCTTGTTTTGCTTCAATGCCTGATGGACCTGCTCCTTCCCCAGTCTGTGTGCAACAGAAGGTTATTCATGGCTATCATTAGGATAGGATTTTTATTTCTTCTGCATGGCTAAAACACCTTTCAGTTGATGGAGATACTGCGATGGTAAT
This sequence comes from Nothocercus julius, assembly GCA_013398735.1. Taxonomy (NCBI): domain Eukaryota; kingdom Metazoa; phylum Chordata; class Aves; order Tinamiformes; family Tinamidae; genus Nothocercus; species Nothocercus julius. The sequence continues at coordinate 6,303,974 of VZSV01000030.1, forward strand.
AGTTTGAACTATGCATGTGTGTGCTCATGCATAGGCAGTGGGCGCCCCTTCTCCCCGCAGCGAGAGGTTGCAAGCTGTGTGCATGTAACAGAATCCTTCTCAGGGGCTTGTTACACTTCTGTGAGTAGCTTTCATTTATTTTTCTTATTAAAATGTTTCCAGCAGCTGTACTTACAGCGAATCTGTATGTTTTGCAAATGGGAATTACAAAAAAAAATGTACCTCAGCATGGTACAATGTAGACATTATTTCTGCTCTTCCTCAGATTTTATAGTTTGAAGATTTGTTGATACTGGAAAGTCTATTGAGATGCAAAAATGTTCCTTTTTTTTTTTTTTTTTTTTTTTTTTTTTTTTTTTTTTTTTTTTTGAGGGAGGTAGCACATTGGCAGCCAGCAGACTCTGAACCGGACAGATTGTTTAACGCTTTGACAATGCTGATCCTGGACAACAGGAACTTTTTGCTAAAATGATTTTAAGTGAAATATCTGGTTTTGTTATGTGTGAACGCAGTAGCAGGAGGTTTTCAACAAAATTTGGAATTCCAGCTTGAGCTTGCAAATCTGTATGCAGGCCTAGTTAGCCTAAAGCTATGGGCAAACACATCATCACATAGCCAGTCCAGAGGAAGGATACCACCGATGAGTGTGTCCCACAGCACTGCATGTGCCTGAAAGGAATATGAAGATGCCTGTGAATTAATCATAATTTATGTAAAATGGGGGGAAATGTATACTGTCAGAGGGAAAGAGGGAAGGCTTTGACAATTGCAAAGATAGTGGTGATTTTTATCAAAGACAGATTTCAGGCTACTATTTGCATGGGCAATTGAAGTTATATTAACATGTGCCTCAGGCATTTTATTTGAGGAGGGAAGGATGAAATTAGCTCTGCGTTTATACTGTGAATGTTTTGCACCATGCATGATTGGACTGTTTACAGGAAAACAGGGTTTTTCAAGAAAATTTCCATGTGCTTTAACAAGAGTTAGGTTTCAGCTGTGATATTTGCATTTCTGACCTTTGCATTTCTCTCTAGAGCTGTATGTCTTCAAATTTAGGAGAGGGAGGAAATCAGGAAAAGTTCTCTTCTTTATTTTACATTCACCTATGTGGCTGATTAATGGAGTTTGTTTAAAAATAGGTAATAGATAGATAAGGAGATGTCAATAAAATTAGGTATAATTGATTTATTTAGTATCAGTGCAGTAAATATCAGTAATTATCTCTAGTACTGAATTACTATTTTCCGTGATAAAATATTGTCTCCTGTTATCCAAAGAGTTAGCTGCCAGCCTCCTGCAGTGCAGTGGGAATGCTGAACCGGCCTTTGTGATTTCCAAAATATTTCTGCTGTGTTTATAAACACTAAATTCTTGGCCAGCTGGATGACATACCTTTGAGGTAAAACCTGCTGCTCTCTGTTATTGATATTGCTGCTGCCTTTAATAGTAGCACAAGAAGCAATAGCAGCAGGTTCAAGTACACAAAATATTTTCTTAGCAGTGGCAGTGGCGTGAGGCTTGGCTGAAATGTAATTTGCCTGTGCTCACTGCAGTGTCGTGGACTGAAGGCTTTTGTGTGCTTTGCCACCCCCTTGCTTAGCAGCATTTTAATGGGCGATCTGCAGCATTAAATTCAAAGGCATGTAATGGTATCATGCGTATTTAGGTGGGTGAAGATCTAGGATACTGCATGCCACTTTGGGGAAAAGAAGAAAGAAAAAGCAGCTTTTTAAAGAACAAACATCTGAAATAGTTTCTCTGTAGCTGCATCTCATTTTTTTCCCATTTCCTCTGACTCTGTTAGAGATCTTTCAGGAAGTATTTATAGTCAAGGCCATTCATTGCCATACGGGTCCTCTAATTAACTCAGGGGAACTCAGCAGGCGCTGTGTCTTACTAATGCACAGAGCTATGTCAGGTCAAAGAGCTGCCAAAGTCTTTCAGTTTTTTAGAAGCACCTGTTTCCACGAGGCGCCATGTGTGTGCGAGGGGGGGGTACTTTTTAGATATGACTAACTATGTCTGCATCCTGGAAAGCCAAAATAACCATCCAGCAAGGAAAGCGTCGAAATAAAGATAGGATTCGATTAGAAACAGTTTTGCAGCCGTGTGTTTCTGCGCAGCAGCAAGCTGGGTAACATTCCCATGCTGGTGAAGGGGTTGCAAATGGAGATAAAATAAATTTACAAAGGTTTCAAGGAGTTGGGAAACAAACATATACTTGTCTCCTTTTAGTAACTACTGCAACCGAACCCACAAGAAATTGAATGTTTTGCATGACATCATGGCAGAGCAATCAGATAGGGCGAGAGAGTGACTTTGACTTAAACTCCAACCCACCCAAGAGGTGTTTCTGGAGCTCCGCTCGCTCTCGCCACTCCGATATCCGGCATCCCGGTGCATCCATGGGGGCTCTGTCCCCGGCCCTGGCGAGATGTCCTTCCCTTCCGCTCCCAACCAGCCCCGGCCTGCGAGCCCTGTCCATCCCCATGGGCCCAATGGGCGACTGGATGTCAACTGCGCTGGGCTGGCTCCTTTCCCAAATGGGCTGAGCTTTCCTAGAGTTTTGAAACATGAAATAAAAATACAACTACATAGTTCTGTATTCCTACCAGTACTGGTGATGCTGCAATGACTCTCTTACGGTGAGGTAGGAGCTTAAGTTGTTTTTAGGGTGAATGAATTCTGCCAAGCTTTTAGGAAATGCACATTCATGTCCGAGGGCAGAACTTGCTGCTAACTTGCAGATTTTCAATGGAAAATTAAATTTCATAGCTGGATGTGGGCAGGGGTTGTTCGTAATTCTCTTTTTGCCTGGAGTAGCATGGTGTTGAGCAGCAAAAAGTGGTGTGAAGATATCTCCAACATGTTGATGTGCGGAGCTGCTTGCTGTGTTGGATTTCAGACAGCCCTGCACAAGCACTTTGGGTATGAAAGACACAATTAATACATTCGTCTAGCGGAGGGATGTTATAATAGACAGCAAATAAAAGTTTAATTTATTGGACTCAGAATGGATCACCATAATTATAATTGATGTGAAGGATTCCAGATGCTCTGCACATACGAGCAAGTTGACAATGAGAAAGAGTTAAAAACAGATTTGTGGATAAACAGTGCACACACATGTTCTGTGATTTTTCCATAGGTGTATTCTAGGGATTAATACATCCAATTAAAAATGACAACTATGGAAAATAGTTCTATTATATGAACAGCTGTGTGCGGAAACAGAAATCTTTACGTGAAATACACAAATGGTTTAATGGCACTTTTTGTGTGACCTTAGCACTCCTCAAAATATGCATAAGCTACCTTGGAAGTGGTCTTAATTTTAAGATCTGTAGTGTAGTGCAATTGATTTAGTGAACAATTTCCTGTCTAATATAATTTACTTCTCATACCAAGTTCTGTTTTTAAAAAGAAGCTTTATAATGGCTGAATGGTTCTGTTGTTGTTTTTCTAAGCATTTTTCTAGTAGCTTTATGCATTTTTTTTTTTTTTTTTTTGGAATCTTATAATCTGTGTTGCCTTTGTGAAGAAAATTTTAAGTGATAAAACAATATGAAATGTATGTGCATAAATATATATATTCCACACTATATGGTACATTGTTTATTTAAAGTTCAGTTAAAACCATAGGTTCAGACTGGGCCTCATTTGTGCAGAGACAGGAGAAGGAATAAGGACAATTTTCCTTTTTGCTCTGGGTGCAGTAGAAGGTTTCTGAAGAAAGTGGCTTAGTGGTGGCTTGGTCTGTACGGCCCTTTGCAGTAAACAAGAGCTCACTAACCCTGAAATTAAAACGTGGAAGCTTTGCTGAGTTTGTGTATTCCTATGCCTCCTGATTTTTGCAAATATTATTCTTAGACTATTCTGTATAGTATAATATAGCACATGAATGAAAGCCCTATGTTGCTCTTCCTGGCTTTTGGAACTTTTTTAAAAAAATAATTAGAACTTTTTTTTCTTCTACAGCAATGTTTATGAAAAATTGAACATCAAAATACTGTAGCGTGAGGAACATTTTTTTTTTCTCTTTTTTTTTTCTGTTCAACTGTTTTTTAGTATTTCATCTATTTGGGTGTTTTCTTGGTAATCAAATGAAATTCTGCAGAAAGCTAATACTACTTGCGACCCTCCGAGTTGTTACTTTAATCAGGGTTACTTTGTCACTCTGATTCCTCCTTAAGAGCCAAATCAAGTCCTTTCGTAGAACATCAAGCATGAAGAGCCAGATCCACGGCCATCCTAAATCAATATTGCTCGTTAACTTTACTGGGCTTTAACATGTTGCAGAAATACCAGCAGAAGAGAAATAGAAAATAGAAAATGGATTCAAATCTTTAATTTAAGCTTTGTTAAAGTTATTCTTTTCTCCTTCAGGCTGAAAAGAAGAGAAAGCAGGAACTTGGAAAAGGGTTTTGGAAAAGGGTATTTGTGTTTCTCGTTTGACTTTGACCTCATTTTGGTTTGTGTGCCTCTGATGTGTTTAGTGGCAAGCTACACATTTTCACTTATGGGAAGACGTCTTTAACAACGTCTTCAACTGCAGTCTTTAATCATGTCAAGTAGCCTCCAGCGCTTGCTGAGACTGAAATTCCACCCTCTCCATTTTCAGATGGGTTGCAGTATTGAGTGCTTCTCCTTGCAAGATAGTCTATGATTTGAAAATTATGTTTAAATTAAAAAAAAAAATCAAGAAAAAAAAAGATAAATAATCAGAACATTTGTCAAGGAATTTGTTATGAATGGGAATGAGGAGAGATGCAAACAAGCTTGGAATGGTTTTTAATTCACATGTTATTCTGGGAGCCTACAATTTCTGGTGAGAAAATGGCATATTTTAGGTCTATTTCCTCCATTTTTTGGCATGGAAAAATGCCTGTTTTGTTCAGTCAGATGTTCAGATAGGAATTTTGGATGCTTAGAACTAATTTTAGTAGGTAGGGGGCAAATTTATTATGTTGCTACAAATAGATTTTGATCACAGCTGCTTCATTACAATTATAAAAATCGTCTGTGAATGACAAACTATATTTACTGGTTGCAAAAATGAAACGCATCTCTACCATCCTCTGTCTTGTTTCCCTTGAAGTTCTGGGTATCTTAATTAATATACACACAATTTTAAGTTTCACTTAGTCGGGTTGCCAAAGTATTTTCCTGCTGCTTCCCCTCCTCCTTACCCCCAAAGCAATACTGTGTTCAAATGACTTTCATTCTTTCACAAAGAAATGGTATCTTTTGGTGTTGGGGTGAATTTCTGAGCTTACTCTGAAATTAGAGTAAATCAACAAACCTACAAACCTCTTCAGACTTATTAAAAAGTGTTAGAAACTTCACTGGAAGTTGGGCACTTCAAAGCTGTTGCTGCTCCAGTCTGTACATGACTAAGGCTGTAAGGCAGACACCGCAAGGTGAAAGCTTTAGAATCAAAGCAAAACTTAATATACCGCTATTATCCCCTTTATAAGACATATGGAGAATAACATCTCTACATATTTATGAGTTTTCTTCTGATAGTGACTGCTTTAATGCTCATGGCATTAAGCTCTCAAAGTAGAAGAGAATATACTGAGATATACACCATATTTCTTCGACATCTCATGGCAGCTATGTTTTCAACTCCAAGTGCATTTATTCTAGAACTATTTAAAAGTTTGTCTTGAATAACTTTAGTCAGCTGCTTTCTTGACAAAAACATTTCTTCAGATTTCAAGTAAATTGGACTCAGCTATGATAATCATCTGCTTTCCCTCTCTGTAGCTCGTAATAAGGACAAACATCTCTGAATCCATACATTGAAAGTAGCACAGCACCTGCTGGTATATTTTTGATTTTTTTAGATGCATTTGACTGAACTAGAGAACTTGAATGTTTCCTTTTGCTTAAAATTCTTATAAATGCATGATGAAGAGTTAATGGAAAACTTGATTAAAATCTTGTTGGCTTCAAGGCTTCTGGTTCTTGCAAGTAGCTTGGCATCTACCTGTGTTTTTGTGTCTATGTGTCTGACTAGTCTGTTTACTGTTTTAAAAATACGAATGAAATAAAAAGAAAATTGAAAAATTAAAAGGCTTTTCCACTGATCACACAGTCTTTCTGTAATTACTTAGCAAAATGGTTTATAGGGCTAATGTTAATCATTTTTAAAGCAAAGAGTATGTTCCAACTTTACTGATTTTTCCATTACAGAAAATTATGTTCTGCTTAACAGAAGTTTTAAATCTGGGTTGATTTTTAAATAGTTTCTTTTATGCCTGAAAGACTGTAAACTTAATCATCACTTAATCAGCTTGCCCTTGCCTTCTAATAGCCAACCAGACAGTTGAAGGGTAGAGGTCTATGCACTTGATATTCGTAATAACTGTCAGAACAGATCTGACTTACTTAGGGATTTCTTTTACAGAAATTAAGTGCATAGTTGAGGCCTGTTAAATCTTATCCCTCAGTCTGGATTGTCTTTGTATGATATCAGGAATCCACTGACTCTTCTTAAAATGACTCCTAAAATTATATTCCTAAATGACTCTTCCTAACATAAGACTCAGGTGTGATCAAATCTGGTCATAGACTGTGCATATCTCAGGAGAATATGTACCATAAATCTTTAGTGTCCCAAACGAGCATTGGTGTAGATCTGTAGAATGAACTTCTCCTAAAATGTAATATGGATGAATAGACAGCCCAGAATGAAGGCTTAATCATTGCTAAAGCTATGTGAAGGAGAAGCGTAAGCCATTTTGTGCAGCATTTCCCCAGGTACTTCACTGTTGCGAAGAAAGAGCATTTTAAAAAATGCTAAATTGAGAAATATTTTATCTGTGACAGTTCTGTCGATTCTTGGCGAAGAAGTTGAATTTTGTAAGCATCAGGAAGTTAACAGAAGTGCCATCCAGCTGCCTGGATTGATGGGCTCCCAGCTCTTTGACAACTGCAGATACGTCTGGTACACTCGCTGCCTGTCAAAGCCTCCAGATTCCCTCTGTGGGCTATTTTTAATCCATACAGATCTGCTTCCCTCTTTGCCTGTTTGTATGAGTTGCAAGGAAACATTACTTCACTGTTGCTTCACGGCAACCTCTGTTTTCCTGTGTTACTTAACATGGCCTGCTTCTCTACCTCCTCTTCCTGGACCAATAAATCATTTGTGGGACTTACCATTTTGTATAACGTAAGTAGTTAAAATTCCCTAGATTTTGAGGTTTATTTTTAAGAAAAATACAAAAAAAAAAAAAAAAAAAAAAAGCGTATATGGACAGATGTATTCACAGCTCAGCCTTTTCAACCACATTTCTTAAAAAATAGATGGTCTCCATCAACAGTGGAGGCTTCCTCATGGTTAAGCAAAATTTTCTAAACCGCCTGCTTTCCTAGACATCCGCCTTTTGCCATGGTTGGAGATGGTGTATTTGTCTGAATGGTCTTTGCACCAACAGGTTCTCTCACGAATGCCTACTGGCATGCACATAAATGGCCTTAGTGATCTGATATCCTTCCTCCCCAAAATATTCTCATGGCCTTGATTTCTGTCATCAGCCCGGCTAAGTAAACCTCACAGAGGATAGGGAGACGTGTTAGAGCACAGCAGAAGAACAAAATGGGTGAAACTACAAATTGTTCATCTGTTAAACACAGATTATGTCTTTGGGTGCAAATTCCATTAGTGACTGGGTGAGCCTGGATGGGTAGTAGCTTGTGGAAGTATTTGTTATAGCAAAACCAACTTTTCATTAATAGGCAAAGTTATCCTGTTTTCCTCTGTAGTCTGGCCAACATCAAAATGTTTCAAACTAATTTCAGACTTGTAAAACACTGTCTATCAGATACAGACATATGGATTGAACTAGTAATTTGCTTGCCATCTGCTGATAAAGGAAGGAAAGCTTCTAAGTAGAAAATGAAGTTTTTTTTTTTCTCTATTGGAATGTCATATGGTGCCTTTAGTAGTTGTTTGTATTGACATTTTTATTGATTGTTACATAAAATGTTACATTACATTGACCTGCATCTGTTTTCAATCTGATAATTATGATTTTGGGTTTACAAACATCCATAATCATTTGAGTCTATGCATAGTATAATTAAAGTATAATCTACTTTAAATCTTAAAAAAAGAAACTGATAACTACAGCTCTTATTCTTTGAGGCACGAATGAACATATTCTCTTGCTTACTCCTCTCAGTGTTAGAAATGAGAAAGACTGTAACAGAATTAATTAAAGCTATATTCTCTTTTTAGTCCATTTTCCTCTTTTCCTTCTGAAAGATGGATAAAGGCCAGGAAGAGCAATGCATTCCCAACATAAAAACAAAAAAAAAACCCAGCAGCCTGCCTTAACTTTTCAGCTTGGAAAATAACAGGCACTTGAGTCTCTGGTCTTTTCCAGACTGCCAAGGCTCTTGCCTTGACTCAGCAGCCCAGTTGGTTTGCATAGCTCTGCCTGTCTTTCTTGACTGCCTTGACTTTGTGGAATGGCACTTTGCAAGATTTGAGGATTTTCCTCCGGAAACTGTACAGATTTCTTATTTAATCATACAGGTTCTGGTTATCTATGAGTAATAATTCTTAGTTCATAATGCTCAAAATGAAAGTTTTAGTTTCTTGTTTGTTGGTCCATTTTCATGAAGCATTTAGACTTCCTCTGATTAAAAGTGACATATCAAGTAAAAATATATTAACATCACAATAGGCCTATTTCATGATTAGAAAATAAAATAGTTTCTTGATCAGTACTCAGAACAGGGCACAAACTTACTTAAGGCAAACTAAGCAACCTTAGTTAAATATTTAAATAATGCTAATAAATACCCACCATTTCAGCCCTTGTTCTCCATGCTTTATCATATCGACAAGTATTTTATTCAGTAATCCATTTTGAACAGATAGTGCTAAAGGTATTCATGAGCTATATTCTTAACCATGAGTTATTTCTTCATAAGAATTATAGTTGAAAATTGTTGTTTTTCTTTGAAATATAACGAACATGATTTCTTTCCTAATGCCATGGTTGGATTACTGACTCCCCCCCTCCCACCCCCAAAGTGTAGGATGCAGTGAATATAGCAAAGAACCTCTATATGCTTGAAGTGAAAGTAATATGGAAAGTTGCTACTTGCTGATATTTTCTATTCTTACTTCCTATTGTAAACATCTCTGTTCTTCTGAAAATTGATGTTCCTGCTACTGACTTGTAAAGCAGGTGAGCAATGCACATACCTATTAACACATGCTGTCATCTCTTTCTGAGTTTGTTATTTGAAAAAGCTAAACGGTTATGTAAATTACAAGTTTTCCAAAATGTAGAGTTAATTATGGTTTTACATTTGGTGTTTACACTCTGCACAAAGCTATTGCAACAGTAGCAAAATTTCAACAGATGGACATTTGCTGCAGATGTACTCATAGGAACTGATATTTATGACAGCTAGAGGTCTACAAAAGTATGAAGAAAATTCAGATAGTGTTAATGAAGCAAAAGCTTAGATTAATAGAATGCTCCTGTGATAGCTTTACCTCTGTCTTTTGTTGCTCAAGCTGCATCCAGTGTGCCCAGTATATCCTTAGATTTTGGTTCTTTGCAGTGTTCTTGTACAGTAAGTCTAGATCTACGCTGCATCTGATGGTTCTGGTAGATTTTTGGTGTTTTTATTTAATTGAAAATGTCAGGACTTTTAATTTTCATGCTGATAAATTATAATACTGCATACATTGAAAAGTGTAGGTCTTGATTCACTTTATCCTTTTTGGGTATTCTTAGAAGACATATCATATTGTATGGGATACGATAATCCCAGTATTTATAATGCCTTGAAACAAGTAGCATAGTTGACAAAACAGAGACATTTACAGCATTCTGTTTGCATATGTCGACTGCAGCAATGGAGTGAGTAATTATCACTAAGAAAATATTACTTCACAATATCTAGGAGGAGATCGGATATTTATTCTGACTTTCTCTAGCTGTAAATTTGATGTTGATATAGCTCCGTGTACAAAGCAGCTGTTTACAGGTTAATGCTTTTAAGTCTAACATTAATTGCTAGGTTGCCTAGAAAGAAGATTGGTGTATGATCAGTAGGGTAGAAGTAATCAAGAGTCCTTGTCTTAGAAAAAGCTGTATGTTTTGGGACAAATTCAAATTTCTGTTGGCCTTCTGTTGATTCATATTTTTATTATATAATGACTTCCAAAGAATGTTGAGATTTATGAATATTAGCAAATTGCGTTGAGAACATTAGCCATGAGGTACTTCAGAAGCGGAAAGGTTTATAAATACTAACTAAAATTTGTGTGTCTATTACACACTTATTGCTGTCTATCAGAGCTGCTCTTTCACAGACAGATTTGGCTTCCTCAGATATTATCGCACTTCTGACATGAGCAAATGGTTTTAAAACCATTCATGTCGGGTCAGCACGGTGAGAACACCATATAGACATGAGAAGGGAACTATGTAAACAACATACATACTCACATCACTGGACTAACACAGGTCCAGAGAAATGGCAGTGTCATTCTCACTCCTTAAACATTATCAGCATGTTATTTCTCTTCTTCCTCAGCAAGAGAGAATTTACTGAAACTGTTTATTTTCGACACATGGTTGATATCTTTGTCTGTCTGTCTGTCTGTAGATCAGCTGCGCCTTGTTAGGGACTTTACTCGTGAGCCTTGAAAATCTTGCTCAACCTTTCATCTTCCTGCCATGTAACTGTGGTTTGTTAGAAATAGCTTAGGAAAAAATGTAAAATGTAAACTTACTTAAATGACTAAGAAGTCTATAGTCAGTGTCAAATGAGAGAGAGAGGGCATTGATCTCTTCAAGGTGATGTGTAAAAGATTAGTCCATGTGTTCCCAAATATATTGTAAATATTTCTGTAGATGAAGATAAAAAAGAAAAATATATCTTTATAATTATATTTGCCCTTTGAGAAATGTCATAAAGAATATTTTTGTCTGACCAAAAACCCTTGAGGTTTCTCTTTCTATTGTGCAAAGGCAGAAGAGTATGATTTTCTCAGCTCCATACAGTTGCAGAATATACCCATATATTATATAAAATACCTTGGCTATTGCACCATGTGCAATATGTAAGTGAGGGAACTTAACATATTTCAGTTATGAGGCTATAGAGACAATGATGCAGCTAATGAAAACAGTAGCAACTGAAATTAGGTCTGTGTTTTCTCTACTGTAGCCTTATCTTTCAGTTCAGCATTGCTTAGCCCAGAGGAATACTAGAGAAAATACTATTTATTTTTATAATCTTTAAAGTTGTGAGGAAATCATAGCCCTTAGATTAAGAAAATTGCTGTGTTCCTGTAGCTTTAAAGGCTCTTCCTGCATGGAGAATCCTATTCCTGCTTTCTTGGGAACTTGCAGACTCTTGAACCCCATAAGGGGTTCACCAAGCCCTTAGCACTCATGTCCTGCGTACAAGAGTATGTATTTGTCTCCATAGAGATTATGTCCATAATGTTTTTGGGATTGCAGTCAGTGCCTTCGCTGAGTCACACCTGTGATGCTGCTGCTCAGGTTCTGTTCTGACAAGATGACTGCAGCTGAGCACTGGCCAAATTTTCAAAGTACTAATATTGGCAGTATCTACAGTCAGGACAAACATTTCAGAAAGTATGGATTTTTCTTAGGGTTTTTTAAAACAGAGCAATGTTAATTACTTTGTCATCATTAAACATGTTTCAGCTTGTCTTGGTTTTTAGCAATGTTGAGTTGCCAGACAAGTTGTTTCTTTCTCCATTAATAACACTGCAGATCCAAACGGTTGAAATACAATCTTGGTTATGCCAGTACAGCAAGGATAATTATTAAAAAAATTAAACTTTCACTCTTTTTTTCTGAATTTTTTAAATTAAATAGAGTGTTTAGGACCATTATATGGATTGGCATTGTAGTTGACAAGAAAAAAGAGGACAACCATTTTATTATTTTGCTGTTGAACAGATCTCTTTTTGGGACTCAACATTACTGCCATTTAGTAACTTGAAGGACTGTCTAAATTGTGTTGCTGCTGCTTCTAAATTCCACACATCCTACAATGAGCTAGTCTTTATTTTTCCTCCAGCTTGAGTGGTCTCCAGAATTACCCATGGATAACCGGGGTACCTTTGTACTGAAAAAAGATGGAATATAGCATTTTAACTCCAAACAGGGGTAAAAAGGACACACTGTGAGAGTTTATGAATATGCTGGGGAGAAGGCTATGATGATAGCAGCAGGAAGACAATCATATTACAGCTTCAAAACAGATGGAGTCCTCTAAAGAAGTTGTCTGAACATGGCCAGGGAACTATAAATTGCATTTAGAAAATATGTCTTGTACTGCAGATGGCAGTTTCTGAGTTAGAAGGTGAGAGCCAGAACAGAGATATATGTATGCAGAGAACTGTATTGAATTTGCTTAACATCTTGTGTTTGACACACTTAGACATTTAAGCTGAAATATGAATTCAAAAGGCTAAGGTACAGGCAGAGAACATGAGATATTTCTTTGGACTCAGAAATCCAGCAAGCTGCTGTCAGGCTAGAAACTTTTAACCAAATCCAAAAGCAGGATTAAGTTGTGTCCCTAAAACTGAAGCAAGGCATCAACACTGAATGCCACATTCTATCTCTTTTAAATTGAATTAAGACGACCTCTCCTTCTTTATGTGTGCAAACCTGATGTCATCCTAGAGTCACCAGGTCAAAAAAGCATTGATCTCTTTTTGTGTCTGTTGCCCCATTTAATCTTATTAACCCATTTGGCCTGATATCACTAAAATAAATGGAAGTCTTGGCTTTGAGTGGGGCTCCTGTTCTAGGAAGTGATCCTCATAATTTGCCTGAGGCAAAACTCCCAGAAGTTACCCCATCACATGGATGTCCAGGATGGGACTCATCTCATCTAACCGTGATGTAGGTGTCTATTTCCTAGCTGGCTGCCTAGGATTACTGGAGTCAGTGCAAATTTGAACATTATGGTTGTGAGGTGCAAGAGTGACTGACTTCATCCTAGAGGATATTTTCTGTGGAATCAGAAAACTTCATAATTTTTTTTTTTTTTGGGCCATTCTTCCAATCGGCTGCTTCTCCCATGACTGAAAGAAGCCTATACCACGTACACTGCAGATTTTTCACAGCTCATCTTCTTTAAAGTTCACGTTTGTTTTTGTACAGCAATTAAAGGAGGTGATAAATGTAAGAAGAATGCCTCCTTCTGCTTCTTCAGAGTGACAGCATTATCAGTGATTGCACTGCAGGTAGGAAGAACAGTTTTGCGTCTAGCTGCAGTTAATGTCTCCTCTGTCTCCAGAAGATAATGGGAAATATCTCAGTTAATGGGAAACACTATTATGACTTTAATCTAGATGGCAAAAGGTGGTTCTAGCTAAAACTTGAAACACTATTTCATGGAATAATTATAACTTTGTTTTTCTGTTTTGCTGTGTGTGTTTAAATGTCTAGGGTGACATATCTTTAAAAAGGGAACATTATAAGGCCATTGAAGATGAAAGCTGTGTTCTCAGTGTTAGTGTTTTTGTGGAGTAAAAATGATATTCATTTGGTGGAAATATATTTAAGGAGATGTTAAACTGATGGCTTTGTAAGATAAAACTAAAATCGGAATGAAAAGTTATTTGGAAAACAGAACAAGGGAGTAAAATGGAAAGGAAACGTTAATGAGGTTATTTGGATAAGACTGGAGATGATTCTTTTAGTACAGAGAGTAGAAATGGAGTGTTTCCTTCTTCTTTGAAAACTATTGAGAAGTCAGGAAAGCCCAATTTGTAAAAGAGTCAGGAGAAGTAAGGGTTTAAATAAGGGTTCTCCAAGAGAAAGTATTTACCTGGGAAGCCAAGAATGCCTGGGAAAAGTGGCCTAAGAGACTTTGTCTCTTGTATGTTGTTTTACAATATAGATTTCTGGGCATCTTAATAAGTTGCCTGTACTTCATTTCCTTACACCTCTGTGTCTCTCAGTGTACCTGCCCACATTCCTTCCTAATCTGCAAAGTCAATCTCAAAGTGTCCTAAATAATCTGTTGTGCCTGTTTTAATTTAGAGAGGAGGCATTGAGTGATTCGGATTGATTTGCTGGCCTTAGTCAGATATTTAAATACAGAAATGCAAACAATGGCCTAAAATTCTTGATGATTTATATTATTTAGAGATGTCCACTTAAAACAGCAATACCAGCAATGCAGAACTCAAAAAATGAAGCATTCTTACTCAAGAGTTTGAAGAACAGTTTAGCACATATTTTCTGCTTATCATAGGTAGGAATGACCTTCCTGGGTCAGATCATTAGATCTAACTAAAGGGTTATACGAATAGAACAACAATGAAGGACCACTGCATAGCACATTTTATATGAGTAAAGTGCACGGTGTTACAAATTGTTAAATGATTTTTCCCTTGTGTGCATGTGAAAATCATTCTGTTACACTCAAGGGCTGTGCAAATCATATATCCTAAGCATAAACAAGAAAGGAAGCATCTGGATTGGACATTGAACAATGTATGTGGATTTTAAAGAAGGCCTTTCACTGACTTACTAACGTATGTCTTAGATTTACCTCCTGCTTCCCTATTACTCTTTGTAGGATAGATTTTATATGGATTTCCTCCCTCATTTTCAGCCTTTCTTTATTTTTTTTTTTTTTCTTGACCTCATTCAGATGACCGAGACCTTAGAGTTACAGGGATGAATGAGATGAATTTCTGGCAACTTTGCATGCATGGTATTTGGTGTAATTTGAGTTTTGAAACCAGGTCTCACTGGAGTCTTACTAATTGCTCACAATTAAGTGATGGGTGTGGATAGCTGTTGAAAAAGAAGAGATCTCTTCAAGAGAAGAAGAAAAATTGCTCCATGACTGATTCAGATTCTTATGATTCAGTAATCTTTCTTATGTGCAGAATCAGGTATAGAGAGTGGAGACAAGAACGGCAAAATTGAGCTACAGGCTTTGAAAATGCAGGAGTCTTCGTAACACCTAATAGGAACCTAAATTAGGTGCCTAAGTAAGAAAGCAAGTTTTCTTCGTCTCCCTTCATAACTGGTGAAAAAGTAGCTCCGGAAGACAAATCAAAGTGAAAGCATAATTGCCTTCTGAAATTTCTCTTTACCTTAACTGACTGTATAAGGAGCCTGGGGGGGGATAAGTTTATGAATTTAGGTCTGTAAGTTAGGTGGCGGAAGTTGGCTGGTACTAGTAACCTTCTGTGTGTTATATTTGGGGAAATTCTAGTGTGAAGAATTCTACAGGCAAAAAGCAGATGAGTAAATTCAAATATGTAAGTCCATACTGCTCTAGATCATTTCACACTCCGCTATACTGACACACAAAAAAATCCTTTAAACTGTGGCAAATCTACAAAAATCCCAAGCTTTCATGAAGATGATCCAAGGATCCAAGAAAAATGAGAAATCTAGACCATAATGTCCAAGCTTATTCTGTTCCGAAAACAAGCAAAACACATGATTTTTCTTTTTTTTTCCTCTTTTTTTTTACTATGTAGGTATTACAAAAGGAATATTGTACGTTCATTGTGCATCAAGCAAATGGGCATGTTTTTTGCAATGGGAAGCTGTCCATTTTAGTTTTTGCTGTGGGAAGCTGTCCAGGTCTCTGCAATGGTGCTGCACATGCAGGGCTGGGAATGGAAAGTGGAGGCATTAAGTGTTTGTTCAGGGTCATAAGAACTCAGTTAAACCAAAAATGCCAGAAACAACGGAACAAAAAAGAGGCAGAACTATAATCACACTGAAAAAGACCTAATCACATTGAAAATCATCACCATTAAGACCCTATAATGTTAAATTTTCTAGATATGCTTGGATGGTAATTTTTAGATGTTTCAAAATCATTCTATTTTTACATTGCATGATTGACTACTTTTTTTTTTTTTTTTTTTTTTTTTTTTTTTTTTTTTTTTTTTTTAGCTTATTTAGCTTCTTCACTACTGAGCAGTCTGCAGGGATTTCCCTTCCAGAGTATTCTTTTGCATTTCCCAACCACAGTAACACAAATATTATTTCACATTTTTTTTTTTTTTTGAATTTTTTTAAAGGTTACCTGTCACTTTAAATCTGTCCAAGGTACTCATATGGTAATGCTGCTAATTATAGTTGGGCAGCAAAATGTGTCTTAAGCCCTTCAGAGATACTAGCAATGAAAGGCCAGTCCTAATGCTATCTGTCTCTCTCCTTTTTTCTTTCATTCGTTCTTTCTTTTTTTTCTTTAAGGGAACTGATGTGTCTCTTGTTTATGAGTCTGTAGACATTTTTATTGCAGCAGGGAATTTCTCCACCCCAATTTTACAAGGTAGCAGTAAATGCTCAGCAGCTGGGAATCTTACAGCAATATGAAGAAAGTCTTTCTTAATGTTTATGCCCTTATAACAGCAATTACAAAAGGCCGACTCTGGTTTCTTAAAACTAAGCTTATGTTTTTATTAAATTTGAAGACTGCTATGACTTACCTCAGTTGTTATGTTTCTCTCTTAAAATCGGTGAATGGGAAGTCACAAGTTAGGTAGTTGCTAGCTGTACTATCGTGTGAGGATGAGATTAGATGGCATACAGTTACTTGAGCAACTGAATCAGTTAGGTACATATACACTGTCTCTATAGTAAATAAACACTGTTTTATGAAATAATGGCAATTTTAATATCATGTTGAAAGATTTGCAAAACACAAAGCAACATAAGTTGAATTTAGTGCAACAGAGTATCACAGTAGAGGAAATAAAATGCACCTTCCCATCCATAAAAAGCCTCCAGAGGGAACAGCAGGGCTCTGCTGGGTGATAGGTTCTGGCTGCTTGGACCTTTAGGAGGAAATTGGCCTGTGTATAACCTGCAGAAATTGCACTATGTGCATGTGAGCACTGTTTTACTCTCAGACCTTGCAGTATTTAAGATTAATTTGCTGCTTTGGATTTTTCCTTCCTATCCTGTTTTGTTAGGGGATAGCTAAATGCCTTCTACTATGTGAAAGAGGAAAAAAGGCCCTTCAGATGAATGTGAACTAGCTTTGGAGCAGATGATGCCTGAAGAACAGGTTTGGGGAACATCTGAATTCCCTTGGAATTCACTTCAGCAGAGCTGAGTGTGGAGCAGACTGTTTTAGGTGTGAAAAATACATCTAGCTTTGAGTGTGAAGATACAGCGATAGAAAAGGGTAGCTAGGATATTCCAAATTTTGCAAGGAAACATGTACTGTAAGCTCTCGTCATGCGTTACTTTACCCTCAGACCAAACAGCATGGCTTGTCTACATGGGGTGAGGACAGCACGTTAGTTAATATGTTCTATCAACGTCCCATTATCCTGGTCTGGACAAGGTCTGTCACTACCTGTCACTCACTCAGTTCTGGTTGCTTATCTACCAGATTTAACCTCTGACAGTTGCATATAAATCCAGCACTGACTATTCTCTGGAAGATATCTCCTGCAGCAACACCTGAGCAGTGCCTGAGTTACAGCATCACCTAGCCAGTCATTAATATGTCATTGGAAATGGAAAATAAAAGCTGAAAAAGCAAAATAAACAAATCCTAGCAGTAGCTAGGATAAGTAGCTTATCTTCTTTTGGACAGTAAAGATGATTTTTTTTAGTGTAACTATTTCAATATTTTATAATTTGAGGGGATTTTTCAGTTACAAGTAATACGGTTTTTCTATTAATATTAGTGTTAAGCATTGGGTATGAAACACTACAAAGAGTATTTGAATTTATTTGTTGAGTTTTTCATTTCTCTTCTCTTGTTTTTTTTCCTAATTCCTCTCCAGCTAACCCACGGGTTTAGTGATTACCACAGGAGCCTTTCACACACTGTTTTGAGCTCCGTTCCCTGGCTGCAGTTCACTCAACCTTGACGCAAATCTCAAATAAGTACTTTGTGAGAGGTTAGCCTTTTGTGCAGGGCGTGTGAGAAATCCTGCCCGGCCAGGTTTGTTACAGAAACCAGTGTCAAATTGCCTTGCCCCGAGTGTTTGAATATGGAAGAGGAGGCTGGGGCCAGGGGGACGCGTGCAAAGAGCACCCTCACCCCCAACTTCCCATCGCCTAAGAGTTCCTGGAGCGGGGGAAAAAAAGAAAAGAAAAAGAAAAAAGAAAAAAAGGAGGAAAAAAAAAGAAAAGAAAAAGAAAAGGAAAAAAACATGATGTTTGGGCTGCCGATGTTTTAGTGATGATCTGGCCGTGCCTGGCACTGTCAAGTTATCCCACGATGATTTACAGTAGGCAGCTACAGTAGAGTCTGTGTCATTCATGGGATCCGCATGCAGTGTGTTGCTTGTTGAGGCCGGTCGCTTTTGATTTAATCTATTTGATCGTGCTGTTTGCCTTAGGTGATCAACAACCTTTCATGTAAATCCTAGCCAATCTTATAAAACTAATGGAGGAAGAAAAATAAATACGTAAATAAAGCAACACGCACAAAACACCCGAACTGTAGTGGTGCCTTTGCTGTTGATGTGAGCAGTGTCGTACGGAGGCAGATAAGGTATGCAACCCTCCCTTTTTATAAGGTACATCTCCTCCCTACTTTTCTTTATGTTTTTTTTTTTAATTTTATTTTTTAAGAAAGTTATATCCGTTGGAAATGGAAACAACACACTATCTTACTAGCTCCAGGCCTTGCGCTTGAAAAGTCTGTTGAAATCTCTTTGCTGTTCTTCCGTGCTGTGTAAAAGTGGGTTGCTCCCAATTAGACTTAAAATTCAACATCTGTACGCTTCTGTTTCTTTCAGCAACCTCTGCGTTAATTGCAATTATGCATAGGCAGAGATCTTTTGTATGAGTGCTTCCATGCATAGGAAGTGGAAATCTTTGGGTGTTGAGGGGGCTCTTGGAACACATTTTGCTAAGTCTCCCAGTTTATCAGAGTAGTACACTAAAATCTAACTATTTCTTAATGGAATTGAGGACTTTGGCTTAACGCAAACAAAAAGCAACTTATGATGTAAAGGTGGAGCTCAAATTGAGCCAGCCAGTATAAATACAAAAAGCAGAACAGAGCCCACCAATTGTCTAGCATTTTTGAAGAACCGAAGTTAGTTGGTTTTGGTCTGTGAGGACTGACATGCATATTTTCATTTTTCCTTTTTGTACTTTGATTGAACGTTAAAAAAAATGAAGTGCTTGTCTTAGTGAATTCCAGTAAAAAAAAGAGTAACAATGTTTTCAGGACCACTTTGCATTTTGTTAAATAACTTCTAAATATAAAATAATCTTGAAATCTAACATATTGCTCCAGGCTTTTGATATATCATTTCTCATAATGGTTATCACTATCATCATCATCATCAAAAAAAAACAAAAAAAAAACCTTCTAGTAAGGGAGCATTTATTTAAGCATTATGATTTGGCAATTGAAACCAGAAAATGACAAACTTGAAATTTCCCAGCACTCCTTCACCCTGCCTGCTCACTAACCTGGCGTCCTTTTGTAAGATAGGAAATAACAGTTGGATGGGCAATACAGTTCCCCACTGTGGGCAACGAGGGGTGGAGTAGTCTCAATCGTATTTGCTCTGCTTCCTCATGGATCTGCGCTTGCCCCAGAGCATGGCACAGTCTTTCTCGCCTGCATAATTCATAAGCGTGGACCCCAGTGCTGCTCGCGCTCTTTATGTAAATAGCCCCACGCAGCTACATCCAGCCAGGGGGATCTTGTTGCAAGGTCAATGCCCTGGTTGCAAGAGGGCTGGGAAGCAAGATAATATATTTTTTTAAACCCTCTTCCTTTTGATGTGAGACTCTTGTCTTTAAGCTGTTGGCTAATTGCCATTCTATTATCTGAAACTTGTATATTTGGCTTTTAGAAGGCTCTTTCACCTCTGTCCGTATTCCCTGCTGAAAAGCCCTGTTCTTATTGTTATGTTTTTGTGTAGGTTTTGTGTAGGGTTTTTTTTATTGTTGCCTTGTTGCTGCTTTTTTATTGCTTATTCTTTTTACTTCACCCTCTTTTAAAACTGATTAATTCTTAAAAATACGCAAACACGTTAATCCCTAAATCCTTTTTATTTTTTCCCCTTTTCTCTTACTTACCCTATATATCATACAGTCATACATCCCGTAGTGTTATGTAATGCCCCAAGTCACACAACAGTTCCTGGAATAACACATACATTTTACTAAAATCTGTCTTGCTTTTGAGGAAAAATAAATAGACTTTGCTTACCTGTTGACAATAGGTCAGAGTTGAAGGCATTTTCCAGACCACAGCATAAAACTGCAGGAGGAAATTATCTTGTTTACTCAGTGACTGGATAATTAATGTAATATTTGATATCCAACCGGACTACCTTTCCAAAGCTCCGAGCATTTTTCCATGGATGCAAGCTGCCAATGTGCATTGGAAATCTGCTTGGAATGAGCTGCTAATCCCCAGCAGAGGTCTGACTATTAGCGCTCTCATCTCTGCAGTCTGGGAGAGGGCAACGCTCAGAACTAGGACAGGACTTCTGCAGATTATCTTCTAGGTCCCGTTTTTTTCATATTCTTTAGGAAAAATGATAACCGCCATGCATCTCAGTTCACTTGTCTAATAAATGATATATCAATATTGCGATATTGCAGTCCTAAGCGTTGTAATACACACGGACGCTTTGTGGTAGGTGGAACATCTCGAAACATTTTGAAATCAGGCTTTTCAATCTACCAACTATTCAAGAAATTATTTGCAACAAATAATTCATTTTTTCTACTACTTTATTGTAAGAATCATATGATCTGCACTTCACTTTGCAGTCTTGAAGTGAAGCTGCTGCTAAAGTCCAAAGATACCATTACATAAGCCACCATAAATATGAAATTAAAATAGATTAAATGTATGTCATATAACACTCTAATTTCCAAAAGACCTTGCTCCAATAAAAAGTAGAGGAATGAGGCAAGAAAGTGCTAATGTGTGACTTAAAATTGTATTCATCACCTTTATAATTAATTTCTTTCGGTTACCAGGTTGAGATTTCATAACCGTTCACAAGTGAGCCACAACTGTTTAATATTTAGTCAACAGCCCAAATGGGAGAAAGAAGAGCTATTAATTAACCTGTTGACTTATATGATCAGAACTTGGCTATGAGTTTTTGTTGTATCAGATTTTGTTAGATTCAGGACATTGCGGGTAGTAGATTTCAGCAGAGCTCGGCACGTTTGTTTAGGATTCACTTGAGATTGTCTCTGAGAGAAGAAAGATGTCCAGAACCTATGGCTCAGATGTGGCCCATGGCCACTGTGTTGTCCATTAGACAGGAATTCCTTTGGCACAAGATACGGCTCAATTGAAGGTTACAGAATATAATCTAAAATTAGGAGTTTGGTTAATTCCTCTGCTGTCTAATATTAGTACAGATTTTTTAGGCCATTTCTTTAACTGCTGCATTTATTATATGTCCCTAGCAAGGATTTATTCCTCTCTGAACAGGATTATAAAGCAGTGCCACAGACCATGGAATTCAGGATGGCATGAAGGCATTTAAAACCTCAGGCCAGCCTCGTTGGGCATTTGTAATGTTTTCTATTCTGAGGCTAAAGAACAGCGCAGAACTGTGACTAAAGATAAATAGTGCAATGTTGTAAACATCCTGGAGATGTTACAGCGTAACTCTGCAAAATCATTAGGTTGGTCACTTACTGGTACCTTAATGCTTGGTCTGGCGGTGAGCTGCAATGAATTCAATAGGGCAGAGCCGCTCTCATGTTCCCTGCGGTTTAGGCAGTCTGTGGGGAAACACTGTCTTGCCTCCTCTGACTGTGTGAGCCAAGCCCTCTGGATAGGTTTTTCCTAAGAATAGGAGGGCTTTTTCTGTCTTTGATTTTTGTTTCTTGCTCCCAAGTGATACTGAAATAAACTTTTGGGTCAAAGGACAGTTTATTTTCCTATTGCGCATGCAGGGTGTGACAGGCTGGACTGGCTGGAGCTTTTTGGTGGTCTGTCCTCGTGCTTTCAGGCAGCACCCAGAAATCACCATGACCTTCACACTCAAAAATTGACCCACCCGAGCCGTTCACTCTCTTCTCTAAAAGAAGCAAAGAAGCCACCAAACCACAGGAGAGACCAGTCCCACCTGGTATTAATGGTAGTAACGAAAATAGAAACTGTGCAAATATGTTATTGGCTGCTTATAAGAAGTTGGATTAAACAATCCTGGGAGAAACGGTGTTTCAGGCAAAAGAAAGAAAAGACCTGGGTCTTCAAAACAACTGAGCTGTGCATATCCACCAAGTATTGGAGTTGGTGACATTCTGCCTTGCCCTCCGCTGCCTGTCTCCCAGCAGCTTGGGTGTCAGTATGTTTTCAGCATGTAGAGTATTAGCTGACCTTGACTCAGAGCAGTCATGAAGTATGTGCATCATTTATTGGTATTAAAAGAACAAGCGAAGGAGTGATCTGTGTGGCTCAGTTAGTAAATTTTTACCCAAATTTACAGAATTTGAGAGATTCTACTGGACTTATTTTAAATTATTTTTTGGGCCAGGTTAAGCCTGGCCATAACACCAATGTTGAGATTTTTAAATCAGTGCTTTTGCACTTCACCCCTAACAAATAATAAATAGTTAAAATGTGTTGATAAGGCTTTAGACACTGATAAAACTGAAAGCTAAGTTGTAAGCGCTGCAAGGAGTCCATACCACTAAGGATCATATTGAGGCATTGTCTTTGGAAAATTAATCTAGTAAGTCCATTTTTAATCAGTATATAAGCATTCCAAAGACTTTTTTAGTTATTATTAATAATACAAAGGCCTTTGCAATTCCTTTTGTAGAGGAAGAAATTAGCTCAGTATCTGACAGCTTCAGTATCAACTCAGTAAGGGGAGGAGGGAAAGAAGACACATACATTTTTTTCATTAACCTACACTACAGAGTATCAATAATAATTATAGATTTAAAAATATTTTTCAAAAGGTTAATAGGTAGATTATAAAACAATTCAAAAATATTTACTAATATAAAAGTAAATATGCATAGTTTTAGTTCATTGGCCCAAGAATGAATGTATTTTGATGGTTACTGTAATGTTATGTGTATTAAGTGATACAGTAAATACAGTAAATCTGTATAAGTAATAGTGGGAATTTAGAGATTAATGCTGGGGGTTAATGTGCTTAACATTTTATAGTGTAGTTGCTTAAAAAAAGGGTCCTCTTACAATCTGTCTGCGTGTAAGTATGTATCTTCTCACGCGTTTTTACAGTTGCTTTGGATTTGTTCCATTTTCTAGCTGTACTGTAACTTTTCTGAGGCATGCAATGCTGTGGTCTCAAAGCAGTCTTTCAGTGGCCACGGTCCACCTGTCTCCTCAAGCTGCTGTTTGAGTGTGAGGGATTCCCAAGTGTGTATATCCATCCCTAACTTTACACTGTGTTCTTTTATTTTATCATCTCTGGATAGTAAAAAAGAAATGATCACACATTTCCTATTTCCAATGGGGTATTTTTAGCTGTGCGTCTCAGCACCATTAAAATATCAATATCAGAACTGTAATGTTTGAGCGGTTTGCAAGTATATTTCCCTGAACTTTTTCGTCTATTCTTATTATTATAAAAGAGAGCTGGAACTTGAGCAGAATACTCATTTTTGAAATCCTCCCTATTTTTATCATTTTATCAAATGTGCTGTTCACAAGTGAAAGGAGACGGGATTGTGATGTTATTGCAGGACGCAGCAGGGATGGCACCTGTATCCGTAGCTGATGGAGGCCTTGCCAGCTCTGATAACGCCAGTTTCTCCAGTTTTTAGTGAAACTTCTGCCCTGCTCTTCATGAATGGAACAGTTTTGTGTTATCTGAAGGTCCTGAGCCTCACTGCATGTCTGTCCACCTGGTTTATTGCAGGCAGTATTCACCATTTTTACAATTTTTAAAAATGTATAGAGTAACAAAAAAGATACAGGCAATGCAGGCATAAGTTACACAGTGCTTTTCATTCCAGTGCCTCACCACTAATGTGTATGAATACCGACTGCAGTTCAGCATGACTTTTGTAGGGGGATGAGCTCCAAAACCATATTGTGTACATGCACTAATTTCCCTCTACATGATGACCCTCAGGGTGAAGATAGATGTTGCAGTCTATCAGCCTTTCATCACTCTGAGCACTTTCCTTTGCCTTCTGTGTTCTGTTTCCTTCTCTTTTGCATGCATGTTACTTTCTAAATTTTTTTTATAGATTAAGATCTCCTTAAGGGAGCCGGTTTGTATTTCTTCTGCCTACAGACTCAACTGCATTTCTACACAGGAAGAAGTCTCCTACTGAAGATGCGGCTGTAGAAGTGAAACTTTTGATCTTTCCCCTCATTTTGCTAAACATGGGACTCTAATAATGTTCTTGAACCATTACCAGCTCTTTCCTATTTCAGCCACTAAAACTTGGCAGTGTCAATTCATTTAATTATAACTTTATATTCATTAGTAGTCTGTATAACTACTAGAATAGAGCCACCTTAGTGTAAAGCATTCTTGCTTTATGTGTATCAGCAAAAGGAAGGGAGGACTTTTTAGTGTGTACTTAACTCCGTGCATACTCAAGTCTTTATTATTTTATTTCATGTGGGTTTTTTTCTTTGTCAATTTATCAGGCTTGCTATAACAAAGGAATGGAGGTTTAAGCATATTTAAACACTTCCGTCTAGAGACTAGTTGCAGCGTAAATGTGATGGTCTCACTTTATGAAATCATTGAAAGGAGAAAAAAAAAAAAAAGAACAGCTGAAAAACAAGAGACAGAACAGAGAATTTTCTTAATAATGCAGTTATTCAGTTCTTCTGGTTTTAAGAATGTAAGAAGGTACTTCTGGCTATGGCAAGCAAAAAAAGAGAAGTCATGACTGCTCTCAGTTTCCATATGTACTTTGTTTGTTTTCCTCTCACCACTCTTTGATATAGAATAGTTTCTTCCTGTCTTTCATTAAACTGGTGCTGCCTTGCACGCCCATGCTCATATATAAAAGAACTGTTACAAGCAAAGAAGTCATGCTTAGTACATCTGATAGTGTTTCTGTGTTCATATGAAAGCTCTGAAGATCCTTCATAGTTTATTAGTTATGCAGGAGGGAGTCTTTTTCTTTCACACTGAAGAGCTTATTGTTAATGAAGTAGGTATTAAAGTGAGTGGTTTGTACATCTGCATTGCATCAATTTAGGTATGGATAACTGAGTAACCAAAAACTGCTGGGCTGAGTTGAAAAATTGCTTATTGCCTACATATCACAGAATCACAGAATGGTTGAGGTTGGAAGGGACCTCTAGAGATCACCTAGTGCAACCCCCCTGCTCCAGCAGGGACACCCAGAGCACGGGGCACAGGGTGGCACCCAGGCGGGTTTGGAAGATCTCCAGAGAAGGAGACGCCACAGCCTCTGTGGGCAGCCTGTTCCATGTTACATGCTGTCAATTCTGTAACATGGAAGAGATTGAAAAATCAAATATGTGAGAAAAAGAGATCAAAAGAAGAGATGGAGAAAGACTTTTATGGGGAGTAAGACTTTTTAACCTACTTTTGTATTCCTTTTGCTTTGTTCATTCTTAGTATTATTTGCTGCAAAACTATCCCAGCTGAGTGTGTGAAATATTGCATGGATTAATCGGTAGTAGCATGCAAACAGCTATTACCTGTCTGGGCACAGTGCTTGAGCTTGCACTGCACAGCAGTTGTTAGACTGTTTTAGGAAAGGCTTTCTTTAGGAAAAGAAAGACTTCCTTTAGACTTTAGACTTTCTTTTAGGAAAGAATTCCTTTTCTCATTTTTTTTCACTGGAAGATCCAGGGATCTCCTCAGCCCTAAGTGGGATTTTATTAAAGGTTGACTGAAAGTAATTATTCTCATCTTTCTCTCCTCTTTTCTTACACATATTATTTTAGATTCATTTTCCTCTCTTTTTCAGAAGATTTTTATGGAATGGAATTGGTGGGTTTTGGTAATTGCATATCTATTTGTGCTACATCTGATCTTGCATCTGGAACTCTCTTGATTTGATGGGGAATTTGATAATCAACAGAAAATTACAGGAGGGGATTTTTGTCAGTGTATTTGGGTTGGTTTGATTTGCTTCTAGAAGCCACTAAAAGTAGATGTGTTAACACAGGTTTCAGGTTTGTCATAGTTTGATTATAGCTGTATCTGCTGCAGTGGTCAAAACTGTGTGTGTTCATAGTTGCCGTCTTCTGTCACTTGTCTCTGAAGGACCTAACACTCCCCGTTCCCAGCTCTGAATATCTTCCTATTCAGCATGTTCAGGCCATTTTTGCTAGACCCTGTGTGAAAGCGAGTGCCACAAAAGCCAGGCTCTATCTTTCTTCCCTGAGCTACATTTTGGTAACTGGTATGTGGTTGACTTTCACATGCTCACAAAAGGCATTGTCGTACCCTTGCATATCATAAAATCTGCCTTTGCTACTCAGTTTTGTATTGGCGAGTGAACCAGAAAAACTTGTAGTTCCAGTAAGAGTGGTTTTGCTGCTGCTGTTATTCTTTTCTTGTGGCTTTTTTTTTTTTTTTCTTTCTCGTTTTTTCTTTATCATTTGGGGGTGGAGACTGTTTGTTTCTTTAACTGGCATATTATGATAATAGAATCAAGAGATAAGATTTAATCAAGGTTCCTAATATGAATACATAATAAAACAGTAAAACATGTAAATAAGACCCGATTGGTAACCTGGCTTTTGAACTGTGCTTTATGATATGCTTTTGTATGATGTAAGTATAATGTTCTTGTTTTTGGTAGAACTTCTAAAAGAAAGATTTTAAATTTCTCTTTACTCAAACTAAGCTTTTGTTTCATGTTAAATAATAGTAGTGAAATGAGATTGGTATCTGCTGAATGAGGAATGAGAGTGCATTCAGCCATTTTCTTTATACATTATCTTATCAGGGCATGAGTTTGCTTTATATACATTGGAATGAGTTGTATCAATTATAGCTTCCATTTGTCACTGCCGACAGGCACGCTCCGCATTTCAGGGCCCTAATACAGACTCTGCCTCCTGCAGCCACCCGCCAGCTTGGGCTGTTGGCTGAAACATGAAGGCACAGGGTGAAAGGGAGGAAAACAAAGCGAATCCAACCAAAGATTTAACAGCAAGAATTCCAGATCGTGTCCTCTTCCTCCCAAATTCCAGCTAAAGCTCTGTCTTGAATAAGTATGTTCCCTGTCCCTTATGACAGAAAGGGATGTGGAAACAATTACTCAGCCTGAGTCATAAAAGAGATAAACCCTGAAAGATAGACAAAAATGTTTATCCTGCGCTGAGCCACATTAGCCCAAGGCTGTGAAGTCTTATTTCCATGTCGTGCCCCGATTCTGAACCGTTCGTCTGAGGCCGGTTGTGGAGAGCGGCCGCAAGGCAGGGTCGGAGTCCAGCAGCCCCCAGGAACCTGCCCCAGCCGGGCGGACGTCCCCAGAAGCGATGGGGAGCCGGTCCACCTCGCTTGGAGGGAGCATGAACCTTCCTCATGTAGCATCTTCAGTAAAAGGCTTTCGGCAGACTGATTTGTGAGGTCTTTTCCTCTAATTTAGTTGATTCGCCTCCATGAGGAAAGATTGGATTTTTTTTGTCTGCTGCTGGTCTTAGCCCAGATCTTTTTTATGGATACTCACTAAATAAAAATAAAATTAAAAAAAAAAAATTGCTAATCATCAGGGAAAAGTTCTGTCCTGAAAAACGGCAAAGTTATTTTATTTTATTATAAGTCCAAGGTTGAAAACATATCAGAGGGAGTGATTCCTTTCAGTGTTTTCTCTGTGGTGTTCTACCTTCAAAATATGACTAAGTCATGGTGGGTTGAGCTTCCCACACTGACAGTTATTTGGAAAATGTTTCTTTATGATGATAAAGGATCTTTATTTCAAGTACCCTTCGGATTGCTTGTGTCAATAACCTACACAGCCACCATGCTATTTGCTTTGTCATCAGCCCTTATATATTCTGTAATCTCCATCGTTACAGAGAAGAACTTCTCCCTAAAATAAACCATAGTGGTTTTGAAAAAAGAGCTAACTATGAATTGGATTAATTTCACCTAAATTAATCCAGATCTTCTATTCCAATCTAAATGTTAGATGCATATCTTGAAATGAGGAGAAATGCTCTTTCTCTTTTGATAGACTGGCTGAGAGAGACTTCTGGACTTTTTGGAGCTTCTCTGCTCTTTAAGATCCTGCTCGTGCAGACAGATCTCCCATCCATGTCCAGATGGTTACTTGTTTGGTTGCATAGTTATCTCCTACGCTTTTGTTCATTCTGT
Organism: Nothocercus julius; assembly: GCA_013398735.1. Lineage (NCBI taxonomy): Eukaryota > Metazoa > Chordata > Aves > Tinamiformes > Tinamidae > Nothocercus > Nothocercus julius. Next base: position 6,332,244 of record VZSV01000030.1, read on the forward strand.
GTGTTCTACAGCATATCCTCACTTGAGCCAACTCGTGGCACCAAACTGAAGAGCCAAAGTAGCCTGAATAATCAGTAGGGGGAGGATAGAGAATATCTGGATGAGGAATCTGCCTGGAATTAGTTAGTTAGGAAACCAGCACAAACATTATACTGACGTTTTAAATGGAATCTTTTATGGAAATGTGAAGAAGTTTCCTTGCTTTGCAAGTGTTGTCTTGAGGTTGGTCACCTACTTGCTTAAAGTGTTCTGGCTTCTCAAATTTCATAATTAAAAAAAAAATCTGAAGCGTATAAGATTATTTTAAAAGAAATGTATATATATTTTACCTAAAGCCTTTCCTAGTTTTTTTTTTTTATATATATATATTTTTGTCATACTTTGGGGATATTTTGTAAAACTGTATTAAATTCTTAACTTTTTCTTTCAGTATTCCAATAAACCTATAAGAAAATCCCACTGAGATTTAAATTTGTAGGAGTTTAGGAGATGTTAGGAGATGAAAATATTATTGTTTCTGCACTAAAATGAAAGTTTGCTGACCACATGGCTTTTAAACAACTGTAAAAAGGTCATAGAAATGCAATGGCTGAAGCCAAAATTCCTGGGGGGAGTTCTAGGACTGTTATTACATGTGGGGTCAATACATGATTGCTTGACTTTGGAAATTAGAAATTATTCACGTTTAATTCTATAAAATTTAAGTCCAAAGAACTGCCTTAATGCTATGTATGACTAGACATGAACAGACGACTGCTTCTTATTTTTTACAAATAGCTTCCGCCATCTCTTGCAGCTTACACAGGTGATCTCAGACTTGAAATTTCTGCTATATTCTGTCATACAGCTAGGTCTTGAGGTAATAATATTTTGCAGAAAGGAAAAATGAATAGCTTTGTTTTAAAATATGTTACAACAATATTCTTTTGCAAAGACCTTTCATATCTCTGCTTCAGTGTTCATCATTGTGGAAGAACTTCTCCAGATTTCATTTCATCTCTTATTAACAAGTTTGTTAAGTGAAAAACTTACCAGACACCTTTAGTTTGTAGTTATTTCTGGCTTTGGAAAATAGCTGTCTACACTTGAAAAACAGAAAATAAGTAATCCTGTTACTTTATTTGCACAGTAAATGTCAAATAATAAATGCTACCACTTAGCTGTAGCTTATACAACTAAAGAACAACTGACTTTATAATGATACAGAGACACGGACATTATCAGCGTGTTAGTATCCCCCCTTTCTCCATATGAAATGTCTCGGCTTAAAATCACTTTCATATATTCTTTAATTTTACTTTAAAAGACAAATGGATTGATTTTTTTTAAAAGTGTTTTAATCTTCCGGTCCATTGTACTGGGAGGTGTCTTGCTCGATTTGGTGACAGAAGGGTCAAAAGATAAGCTGTAACCAATACCTCTGTTTATTTTTTTGACAATGTTAAATTAGCAACCCCGCAGACCTCTCGCGGAGAAGTACAACCTGAGTAATTGAACATGTCGCTGGGGAGTATGCTTGGTTAGGCTGATTCCTATTATGTTGACTTGTCAGGGACCAGTAATTAAAGCTGAAGAGGGATGCTCATTAGTGTCTACAGAATGATTCAAAGAGCAGCCAGGAAGAGCCCTTCAGGCAACACCTGCGGAAAGCTGACGAGCAGGCGAGGTGAGCCCGGCCATGCTGCTGCAGGAGGCTGCGCGACCGCCAAGCGGAGCGGGACGCAGGGCCGCAAGCGCCCGTGCTGCCCTTCCAGGGCGCTTTGCAGAACCACCCTGGCCTCTCACCTTTGCAGATTTTTGCCTTACTCTGGCGTGCCTCTGCACAAGTGCATTTTTTATCATTTATGGTGTAAAAGGCACAGCAGTGCCTATTCCAGCAGTTTGCTCCACAATCCCTGAGACATTTCAGTCGTTTTGCTGGAAGCATCACAGTATTAGTAGTCTCGCTGTTTCTCTGAACTCTCGAGGGTCTGTTTGGATAAGCTCTAGGAGTTATAGTGGTTTTGATCATAAATGTCTTTATTAGCATATATTTTTTCACACTTTCTCATTAAATAATGGGATATTTTAGTTTTATTCTATACTACCTATGCTATTGACTGTAATACATTAATTTCTGTGAAAAAGAAAACAGGAAAATGCTCTCAGTGAGGCTTGCTTGCAATGATAGTGCTTATCAAAGCAGGAAACCCGTGTTTTCATAGTGATGCTATATTATTACTTAAAAGACCTCAAATTTGCATGGAATTGGGAGTTTTGGGTGGCTTGAGCTGTGAGGATTATGCAGATTTCTTCTTCAGCAGTATGAATAATATGAGAAACTCAGTTTTCAGAGGCACTCAGCAAAGTAAAAGAAACCCACACAACTTTTAGAAACATAGACAAAAGCACTTGAAGACAAAACCCTGTGAAACTGGTTATGAAAGCTCAGTGCATAACGGAAAAGTGAGGATGTGGCAAGTTTCTTGATGAACAATTTGGTTTCATTCTTTCAGATTATCTCTTAAGTGATTTTTATCATGCATTTTAACATACATTGTTCTGCTCATTTCAGCTGTTTAGCTAAAAACCTATGTCAGATGCTGCCCTCTGCTCACCCACTGTGTGTTCTGAGGGGATGAGGGCAACCCTTTTCTGCTCTAGAAGTGTCCTGTTTGCTGAGGCCCTCTCCAAAATCTTCATGCTGTGAAGTTTCATGAGAAAGGTTAACACAGAGTGGAGTCCTACAGAGTCAGGTGATGTCCATGTGACAAACTTTAATCATTAAACCTGTTAGTTAATCTCAGCTCCCAAATCTCCTTTGCAGTGGCTTACAGCACAGGCTCAGAAATGAGCTGGCAGCAGCACCCATCCTGATGGGAAACTGTTACATCTGCAGGCTAGTGGGGAATATTAGGAAAGCACATAAGAAATCTTCTTTTTTTCTTTTTTTCTTTTTTTTTGTCCCAAAAAACTTTCTGTTAGTGTACATTCTGGAGATGTACTGAAGTTAGGAGGACTTTAACGCTTCAAAGTTAGTGGCTTTCAAAATCCTTTCCCTGTGATTTGAGGCTATGTGGACAATACATTTTTTTCTGTTTCTGGAGTGAATTTCTCTGCAATGGCACATTTCCACAAATTTATTTCCCGGGAAAGCTGATCTGGCTTAATTTGGGTATCCAAAGCTATGATAATAAAAACCTTTTGAGAAACTGAGTAATGGGCTGAAAAGAAGGAATGTAGCTTTCCAAGGTCCGCTACCGTCACACACAATTCTGAGTATTAAACCATAAGTTGTTCAGAAGAGAGGGAGGGAGAGATTAGACTCTTCTAAATAGAGATTAGAAATGCTCATTAAGTAAAAAGTAAATTATTCAGGAATCCTGAATATTGCCATTTGTAAAATGCAGGTCTGGTAGAAGAAAAGCAGCAAAATCTGTGTTCTGTCTTTTTGTATATTCCTTGTCAGCTCTCTCCATGTTATAAATTGGAGTACCATTGAATCAATTTTTAATGGTCTTACTAATCAGCATAATCTGTATTAATATAGCACTTTAATAGTTCAGTGCCACTTGTCAGTAATTTGACCAAGTGAATTTGACATCAGCAACAAAAAAGTTGGGATATTGTTTAATAAAAATGAAGATGAACAATCAAGTAATCACTTCTCAAAGATAATTTAAGGATCAGACAGGAGATAAATAAGAAAATCATCACAAATTCTACAGTCCGTTTGGACTGATATGTCCTAACTTAATGCAGGCCTGTGTTTGACATGGTATTTGGATCTGACTACCACCTTTTGTTTCAGATTCACTAATCTGTTGCTATTAAGATAAACAGTCTTGGGAAATGAGACAGTACTTCAAAGGTGCTCATTTGACAGGTCAATACCATGAGCTGTTTACATTTTCATTGCAATTTAAAAAATGTATATATTTGTTCCCATAAACTTCTTGGTAGCCTCTGTTCAAAATTGTATCTTATCCTGGGTGAGCAAGTCAGAATGCCCATATCAGAACAAACCCATTCCTAAAGTAGCATTTTTCAAATAGGTTTACTGCGACATATGCTGTTGTAAAGTTTGGAAATAATCCTTAGAGTTGAATGTCACAAAACTCCTGTGACTAAATATGCCATGGGTCAGTATATGGCCAGCAGTGTTCTGCTGTAAAGTCATGGGACTACCTATGCAGTCTAGGAAATATGTCTGAGGAGAGAAAACTAACAAGTGCCACTAGCACTTGTAGAAATGTTCTGTGGGACAAATGGCTATATCTGTATAGCCAATAATATCTATTAAGAACTCAAAAGTACTCAATGGAAATTCTGAAAGGCATTTCTTTCAGTTTGTCTTTAACCTGAACTTAAATATTTTTAACAAGAACATCTTTGAGAATTCACAATTATTTTTTGTTCAATCTTGAAAAATAAATATTTATTTTTACGTATTGTGAAAAAACATTCAGGATAGTTAAAATACTTGGATGTCCACTTGGAATTTGAAAGTTACTGAATGTGCAAGAGGAACATTACCATGACCGAGGAGGTCTCTGGACCTAATGAGCTATTATGTCCCTCTTGTGGGGTAGAAGATTCATCCTGACTCTGAAAATGCACATAGTCCTGTAACTGCTGTGTTTCATGGCAATTTTCAGTTGCTTTGAATTGGTATTTTCTGATTACAGACTTTTCTTTGGAAAAATCCGATCTACCTTAACTTTTTAAAGGTTCAGTGGAGAGTAGCAATGCTCACAGGAATGAGGGAAACACCAAGTCTCTGCCTTGCCAGCTGAGTCACTGTGGGTTGGGATGGAATATACGTGCTAGAAATTCCCCCATCTTAGAACAGATGCACTAATCTCAGTGATCACAACAAAATCAAAGCTCTAGTGTTTGCTTTTTGTTACATGACAGGATGGAGCACTTCATGCGTTGTTGCATTCTGAATTATGGTAGAATCAAGATCTAGTTAGGTAGAGGAACTTATAATGCTACAGTACATGATAAGGCAATTATGTTCTCAGAAGAGGCTACAGTCTAATTTGGCACAGTAGGTAGCAAGATAAAAAATGAGACTCATGTGAAGGAGGAGAAGGTGGGACATGTTTGGAGAAAGGAACCTGGGCTGGTCAGAGTGGTGAATAATAACTTAGCAGATCTTTTTTGAGCAGGCGAGGTGGAGGAGGGTAACACTACTCTTACAAGGCCAGAGAAGACAGTGGCAGATATCTGAATAAGCTTTAACAGTGAATTGAATTGAAGGAATTGGGGTGTTAGGGAGGAAGAGGAGGATGCATCTAAGAAGTATGTCAGGATAGACGGGAAGATACAGGGATGATGACTTCTCAGTACCGGCCTGAGTGCTGGGGAGAAGGGGTGCGTTGGCAGTAGTGGCATAGTGAGGCTGGCAGTGAGGACGGGCAGAGGCTGGTGCAGGTCCACTGAGCTTAATTCAACCAAATGGGTTTATATCTGCTGGTGAACTACCCCAGTTATACTGAAGTGAAGCAAAGGCCTAAAGGAAGGAAAAAGAGAAACAAAGTGGTTACGGAATGCATTCAGAATAAATCATAATAAGCAGGTCAGTAGATTTGGGGGGATTCAAGTGAGATGCATGGACATGAAATGCGTCTGAATGAGTTTTTCATTCGTTAAGCCTGTTCTGTCCTATTGCGTTCTTAGGGCACAAGGCAATCACAGTGGAAGGGATTAAGGTCACTGACCTTAATTTAGGTTAAGTCTGAAAAAAATCTTGAACATGTGTTCCTAGGGCAGAGTTTGCTTGCCTGAAAAATTTCCTTGTTAATGGATTTTTGGTGGAGGTGGGGAGATCTGATCATAATTTATGAAGTACTACTTCTTAAATATATGTCATTTCTCTCTTGTCTACAAATAATGAAAGAACAACGTCAGCTTCTGCAGTCTCTTTGTTTATCTGTAGCTCTCACAGTCTTTGCCCTGGAGAGTATAACAAGCCTGGATAGAGATAGAATCCTTGTTCTTTTCTCCGCGGTAACTGTTCAGGCCATTTAAAGATAATAGGCCATGCCCAGCATGACCAATAAAAAAGGAACACTGCATTTATCTTGCTGGCTTCCTCTGATAGCATTTAGGACCACAATCTCTGCTTGATCCATGGGCTCAGCTCCATAAACAGTCTGTGGGGAATAAAACATTCAGCAGCACCTTTGGAGCACAGAGATCCATTGTGGCTTGTGCTCTGTGCTCGAAGCCCTTCTCGGAAAACTGCTTCCACTTGTCTTACTTAGCAGTGTGAAAATAATCCAGCCTTCTCTGCAGCCTTTGTAGAGTGCAAAAGGACTGTAATGGAAATAAATTGAAACGCAATTAGGCTTCGCCACAATATGGCCTCACACATTTGATCACAAACAGCTTGAAATCCAAATCCAGAGCCGGCCTGGTTCCATTGCATCGTGTTTTGTTATTTAGGGAGCTACTAACATTTCTAATCCTAAATGAAGAAAATGAATGGGCAGGCAGGAAAGCCACACATGATTATCCGAGGAGGCAAATGCCTTACAGAGGGGCAATAGAAACTTGGAGCATTATCTGGGCATCGTCATGACCAGCAAACTGTGGGTTGAGGTGAGTTGTGATGATTTAAGTGTTTTCACAGAAAGAAAACGCTGGGCACTAATGGCCAGCATTCTCCACTGGTAGTTCTGAAAGGAAAAAGGCGGTCGTGTTGAAAGTTAAACCTAAATGAGAAAGAAGGGATACATTTCAGCAGCAATGACTGGTGCCCATTGAAAAAATCGTACCGTAGAAACGAGAAGGGGGTTGTCCATTTACTGATATTTGAGATCGAGACTAATAGCCTTTTTGCAGGGATTCTGACAAATACAACGTATTGGACTCACTGCAGAAATAATTATGTGAAATATAACTCCTCACTTTATGCAGAAATCTAGACTAAATTATCTGATATTTCCAGGCCTTTACATTTATGGAGTTAAGCCCAGTCTTTTGTTTGGCCTAGTATCGTGACTGTCAGAATGAGGACAAATTAGATTTATGTTTACCTGCAACAGGACTGAATTTGGCCCTCCCAGTTCAGATTTCTGTGCATATACACAGTGTTACAGTTGTTTGTTGGAAATGCATCTCAGAAGTCTGAATACATGTAAACAGAAGAGTCTAATTGAAACCATCATCGAACCTCCAAGGTTACAAACAAAAGACACACTGTATTTGGTTTACATAAAATGAATTATAAGGTAAGAATGTCAATTAATATATTCTATTATATCACTGATGATGAAGAACCTGTTTTGCATTTTTAAACATAGTGTCTAGATCAGAAACACACAGGCTAAGTCTAAGTTAGAGGAAAAGGAATATGACTTCCAGTTCTGATAAACCTTTTTCTTTTTTTTTTTTCCTGGTAGCAATCAGACTGTGCTAGGTGCTGTACAGCCAGAAAAGAAAGCCTGGGTCCTGCCCATTCGGTATCTGATTTACTTCAGTTTTATTGCCCACTGTTGGCATTATATCAAACATTTCCTTAGTAGGCCCCAGCACTTATATGAAGCTGTGCCAACGTTGTTCTGTATGTAATCCAGAAAGCCTTTTTCTGCTGCAGGGAAATCACTGAGTTAAGGGAACGATTATTCCATTGTATTCTGTTGTTGTTAGTTTTTCTTCAACAGACTTGGATTACCCTATCTTAGCTTTACGTGTGTTGTTGTCTCTTGTACTTCATAATCAGAGCAACACAGCAAACAGTTAATTCAGCCTTCGGGAAAATTTCAAACTCAGCACATAAATAGATATGGCTGATAAGAAAGGAAAAAGAAAGGAATTGTACTGAGGAAGGAAAAGACAAACAGGAGATCAGAACTACGGTGAAGAGTTTGTAGGTGAGAGTCAGAAGGAAATTAAAATGTTAAGAGGAGTTAGAAGGAAGGACCTGATTAGCTGTGACAGTCAGACTAAACCCATGAAAGGCCATGTTCTATTCTGCCATAGAAAAGACAGCAGAGGAAGAGAGAAAGGAGAAAAATGGAACAGCAAAAATAAGTGATGGAATACTTCTTATAAACAACCTCATACTTAACAGAAAGGTAACATGAAAATACCTTATATTTTGAGTTTTATTTATGACTATTTTTACTGTATTTTGTAGTATATTTATTTTGGAGAGTGTTTGTAAAGTTGCTAACTTTTCACTGGGAGGAGCTACCTTATTAATATACCAAGATTTGGGAAATCTTTTGCAAAAAAACACCTTCCTCAAGTTGGCAAGGTAAGAGCTATCAACAGCACAGTTAGACCTGTTTTGTACAAGTTTAACTGGTAAGGTCCTACTGACTTTTATGACAACCAAGATTTTGTTATGTTATTGAAAAAGTTAAAAATATAATTGAAATAATGGCATGATTTTTATTTCTTATTCATGTATCATTTATGGTGGAAAGCACTACAGATGAAAACTTCAATCTTTTTATACTGATTACTGTTGGAAACAGTGCTGTTGGTAACATATTAGCCTGCTGAAACTGAGGAACTCTTGACTTCAGAGGATAAAAAATTTTATCTGTAGACTCTGTTGGTGACATGGGCCATACATTTAGATGCAGGTTGTTTGCAATTTTATATTTTTAACAAATACTTATATTATTTGAAATTTTGGTTAGGAGGATGCGTTACTAAAACCAATATTAGACTTTGAATTAGTTAACTTCATAAAAATCTTTGTGTGCATGTGAGCTTTTCCCAAAGTGATATCATTAAATTAGATTGCTTGAAAACTTAGAAGTTTACCTAGTTAGGGAAACATCACTAGTATGACCTTCCTTCTGAAACAGATCTGTGAAAGCAATGATTTTCAGATAAGGTAGCAAAGCAGTGGGTTTTTTTATTATATTGAAAGTCAGGTTCCCCTTGCCTTGATGACTGCTTCAAGTAACATTTTTTGAAACCTGGAAAGCATTATAGGAGATAGAATTTGGACTTTGGATTTTACTGGATAGCTATGAATTGTAAAGCCCTGAAATCATAATGCCGCTATTCCTGGGCTACAGCAGGGTGTTTGAAAAGGCGTGTGTTTCCAGGTGGTGTGCACTGAACTTCTTACAGCCCAATTTTAGGATTAAGAGCTCCACCCTCTTTCAGTCTGCACTAGGATGTCACCTCAGGGAGCTGCAGTTCTCATTTTCCTGCACTCACTCTGCCTTTAATGATTCGAGCTAACATGAAGAAGATTTTATTCTGTGTAAAAAATCCTACACTGGAGAGAAGAAAAGGATTGCAGTTTGTGACTGTTAAATGCCACAGATTTTGGCTCAGTTTGGAGAAGTGCCCAAAGCTGAGATGCTGAGCTAAGCTATTCAAACCTCTCTTGCTTCTTCAGAGTGTGCCAGAAATAACCACAAGAACAAACTTTCCTCCACGGTATTAGAACTTCTCCTTATGGATATGAGTTAGAACTGGAAATTAGAGAGAGATGGAGACATACTAGGAACAATCCTTTAAAATAACTGTTTCTTTTTGAACCTCAACTAAGGTTCACTTTAGGTTGAGTTACAGTTTTAAATGAAATTTATCTACTTTTATTTACCCCAAAGACTTTTGACTATTGTGGAGTATAACTGAGGTAATTTCCAGGTCAGATTGCTTGGTGACATTTACTGTGCATGTGTTTTTGATGGATTTTACTTAGTAAAGCACTGCATGTCCTTTTTCTAACATTAACTAATCCTCACAACATCCCTGTGTGACTGATAAGTAATATCCTCATTTCACAGTCAGGCAAACTGAGATAGAAAGATTATGCGACTTGCCAAAGTATGTAGAATATACTCAGCATCAGAACTGGCAGAAATACTTAAAAGTTCCTAATTGCTAATCCTAGTCTGGAAAATATATAGCTTCTTCATTGTTTAGGTAGTCTACACTTCGATTCAATAAAACTTTCTATCCAGTCTGTAAAGATCCTGTTTCTATTCAAAGTTTGCGTGTGCCAGATTCAGAAGTTTTTCCTACTGTAAGTTGCATATATATATAAATCAATGATCAAATGCTGGTTTTAAAAAAGAAAAAAAATATTTCAGGAGAAATATCAGAGTCATGGGAAACTTGCTTTGTGGAATATGACTCTGTCCTTACATAGGCTGATGAATTACGACATATTGCTCATCATGCTGTCGGCTGATAGTCCTCTTTTTCAGTAACTTTCTATCCCCCTTTATAACTGTCTTTGCCTAAAGAAATCTAAAAATCTATTTTTTCTAATTAACATGCATGCTGTTTTCCATATAACAGTTTCTTTTCTCCTGTTCTTCTACTAGAAATAGCATTATTTTCCACAACTTTCAGCAATAAAGTTTGTGTTCAGATTTTTTGTTTTGTTTTGTTTTCTTTAAAAAAAAATTCTAAAATCCAAAGAACTCAATCCATGGCATTTGAGTGTTTCTGGCAGCCTGACTTACTATGGTTTCACTTGCAAATCAGAATAATGAGGCTGCACAAAATCTCAGGTAAGCAGCATGGCTCTCGTCGTTGATCCTTGCAGAGAGATGCGTGGGATGGCTCCAAGCTGTACATGGCTTTTCTGGTGTTCCTAGGAAGTGCTTTGCTTGAACCTACTGCGTCTTGTATTAACCATTTAGCTTGTGATGGAACTGTCCACCTGCACTTGCAGTGCTTTTTGTGACGCTGAAGCCACCTTGAGGGTTTCCCATTCCTACCACTTGCTCCTTCACCCTTCCAGCCTCCTGCCTGCCCTCCACTGTGGCGATGTAGTGGGTTTTGAAGTTGTGCTGTGAGTTGGACCTGGGTGGAAAACCAGCCTCCCTCTCATCTGCCTCTGCTCCGAGAACCCCAGCAATCAGCCTTTGCTTATTTCTTAAGGCGGATCATTAAGTGGTCCAGGTTAAAGCAAAGTTTCAGCAAGCACTTGATCCTGGCTGGGAATCAGTAGTGATGGAGGGTCGTGGAAACAGGACAGCAAGAGATTTATATGGCAGGGAAGGAAAAGGAACTTTTTAAGCTAATTTCATCTACCACAAGGAGGAAAAAAAAAAAAAAAAAAAAGTATTGTTGAAGCTTCTAGAGATGTTTCATGGTGATTCAAATTCACTTTGGATATTTATGGTGTTGAGGAAGAATAGAAGACGAGGAAGTCTTTCCAGGACTGAGATGATGCATAGATAAAGCCTGAACTGGCACAGCAGTGTGTGCATATGTTAACTGTGGGCGAGTGACCAGAGCCCATGACTTCTTGTGGTGAAAGTTAGGCATAGGCATAGATTTAGGTATGCTGCTGCTTTTTAAGCCCTACAGCCTTTAACTTTTTTCAGAAACTCAGTGCAACTTTTTTTTTTTTTTTTTTTTTTTTTTTTTTTTTTTTTTAATGAAGAGGTATTTTAAATACTGAGACTATTTCCTGCCACTGGCATTTGTGGCAAGTCTAATTTTAGGCCTTGACCACTTAACTGCCTTTCCTTTTAATAGAACATCAGAAACAGCATGGCCTTTATTTTCTGCATCATTAAAGCCCTGCACCTTTCTACAGAAACAGTATCTAGCCTACAAGAGGCCAAATGCATCCCCTTGATATCCCATCTGCTGAATTTCACAGCAAGGAGAAATTTCATCAAATATAGTGTTTTTTTGTTTTGTTTTGTTTTGTTTTGTTTTGTGAAGCTGACCTGATCAATAGGCTTTTGGAGTAAAAGAAAAAACAAATCCATTACCTTTAATAGACTTCAGGTCAAGCTCTAACCAAATGCGCTCCCTTTCACTGGTAATACTTCAATTTTTTTACATGGTGCCAAAAAAAATAAATTACCATCCAAATATGTAGTGTAAAAGTCAAAATATTGTAAATCGGAAAATACAGCTTGGTTACAACAGCAATTTCCCTTGCAGACAGGGAATCCAAAGTTGCATTTTGTGTAATAATGCCTGCCTCTCTTAAAAATCACAAATAATGATAGTGATTCGTTAACAGTAGCAAATGAAACATGCATTTAAAATTAACCTGACAGGGCATTTTTGTGCCATCCTGACTGATGTGTACAGTCCATTCTTTTAAAAATTGAAGGAAGCTCATCTGAATTGTAAATCGGCAACACATTCGCGCCGAGGCCTTATTGTGCGACGGTGTGACAAATCACAAATGGAATATTGGCCGCGCTTCCATTTCTTGCATTTCTTTTCTAGTTTCTGCTGCTATTATCATTAATCTGTTTTACAGAAGCTCTATAGCGGATGGTTCTGGACATGGAAAGTACATTAGGTGCCATTGTCGGCTGTAGCAGGACTCTGTGTGGCTTCTGTGACCTGTGACTTCTCCTATTGGTTGTAATTCAGTACAGTTGCTACTAGTTTTGTGTCCTGCTGTGTGTGGACTTAAGAGATTCTGGCATAGTTTATGCCTGACAGCTCATTTCATAAGTATTGGATTACAGAGCTTTTGCTAAATTGTGTTAAGAATATCTTAAGAAAGGATGGTGGAATGTGGGCAGCTTTTAAAAAGAAACCTATACAAGTAAATCTTGAAAGATGCCGTTATCAGAAGCAAAGTGAGTTCTCCTTTTTAAGCACTGAGAGGAGGTGAGGGAACGCTGGAGATGATTAAATGCAGTGACGCAGTGCCCTAAAAGGCCTTGTTTAGCTCCTCGGCAGTGCAAGGTTTCGTGTTTTCATTCGGTGGGGCAGAAGGAGCGAGTTGCGGTGGCGTGTCTGTGCTCCCTGCGGCGGCCGTAGCGGCGGGGCGTCCCTCGCTCGCGCTGCTGCTCCCGGCGCAAGGGTCAGAGGAGCAGGCAGTGCTGCTCGGAGTGCAGTTTAAGGAAGGACTCAGAGGATTTAGGATGGCATAGGAACTGAAAGAGGGGATGGTAATTTTAAAACAATATTAAAAGGCGCCAAATCAGCTACAGGCAGCAGCTTCTTTGTGCTCTCACCCCCTGCCTTTCATACCAGGCCCTTTTACTTCGTCCTGCTGAAGGATGATCTCCTACCATCAGCCACTTCCTACTAAGGCTTAAATTGAAAAATATATGCCAACTCACCGCAGTTTTGCAATATGCTCTGTGACTCATGAAGGAAATAAGCTTCTGGCTATCTCTGGCTTAAATTTCTTTTGTACTATGTGCTTCTATTGTCATCTCTGATTTCTTTTATGTTTCTCTTGCACTTTGCAAGTTGTTCATCCCCCAAATTTGGTGCCTTTGTCTATATACTCTGTTTGGTTTTTGTTTTTGCGTTTGCACACTGTTCAATTCCTGCCATGGTTTTACATTAAAACAAGAATGCCTTTTTTTTTCTCCTCTGCCTGATTTTATGTAATATTATGTTGATTTCTGGTGGCTGATAGACCTAAAGATGTGCCGTGCAATATTAGGCATTAAGCTAGCCTAGCTGACCTGGGCTCCCTATAGTTAGTGAAAACGTGGCTGGGGAAGCTCGAGGGAGCCCACAGTGGCTATGTTTTAACCTGGACATAGCAGGCAAATGCTGATGATTAGGTAGGATGAGTTTGGATAAAACAGTAACATTAAATGCCCATTCTCTTAATGCCAGAGCTATTTAACAATCTGTGTTTCTTCTCCAGACTCCCAATATACTGGCCAGTAAGACCAGTGGTGGGAGCAGGTAAGCAGAAGGGTGGATGGACCCTGTGTTTTGCCAGGTCTTCAAGCATTTCGAGTCAGTCATTTAATTTTTCTGTACGTTGCTTTATCCAGCTATAAAATGAATGTTTTCCTTGCACTTTTCACAGAGATTTCATTCTGAGATGGAAAAGCATCAAAAATGCAAAATGTTTTTTTCTTATTAGAAAATTAGTGCTTCAGTAAAGTGAAGTTACTGGGTCACAGCCTCACAGGTGAAAATTTTCATGGCATTGAAACCCTGCCAATTTATAAAAGCTGAGACTTTGGCTTAGCACACCTCAATGTAGTGTAATTTGCCGACAATCAATGTTTAGCAGTTATTTTCCATTGATGATGCCATTAATAAGCTTATCTCTTGATATTTCTGCGTGTTTCCTTGTCACTGTTCCAAGGTTTCTACCATTTCACGCCTTTTTTTTTTCTACCTTATTGAACAAAGACAAGGAAATATCTAATAGATTAAAGTCTAGTAACATGGTTCAGTGGACTAATACTTTAATCTGTGAGACCCTAAGATCAAGTGGACTCAATTTCAAGTCCTGCCACTGTTAATTTAATCAGTAGTAACATTCCAGGTACTGAGAGTCTGGAGTCTGCAGGTGCTTTTTGTTGGGCAAATGTCTAGCACCCTCGCCCTCTCATAATCTGCTCATTAAGGCAAAAATACACCTGCCCCATTCAAGACACATCCATTAAAATAGATGTATTTTTGCAGCCAGTGTAAGAGTGGCCCTCTGAAATAGCTTGATATGACAACTTTTATAATTCCAGTATTGCAATTGGATGCACTTGCATTTATGGAGTTCACTAAATGTTCATTTGAAGATGGTCTCCTGGGTCACCTTTTAAACAAACTTACATCAGAGTTGCTTCAAAATTAGCTGAGTGATCAGATTCACAGCGTGCCAGATGGTCAAGAAGCACACTCATAAAAGACTATCGATAGGCAGATAGTAGGTTAAAACTGACAACATAAACCTAAGAAATCTTAAAGTATGCATAGGGTACTTCTTCCATAAATTCCTTTGATTTTTTTTGCTTGCTGCTCCCTATTTTGAGGTTATTTATATAACTCGTCTGCCTAGTGACAAAATATTTTGAATATGTGAGTGTGACTATGTATGAAAGGCTGTGTATGTGTTCAAAACATATGCATAGTTAAATATCTAGTGCTTGAATATGTTGTTCTGCTATGTGTTATATTGTTTTATCCACATATATCTGCATGTATTTCGCATACATATAACTTGTGTATACAGTGAGATAATTATGTATTAAGCCTATCTGATGGAAAACCTTGGCTTTTGATGACTGTTTTTCTTAGACCTTTTCAAACTTCCCAAATAAATATTTGGCTATTGACAGTTCTTGCTCATGAGCATATGCAATAATGCTTATGTGTTTAATAATGTATAATATTATTTCCTCCGGGACAGGATAGAATTGAAATGCTTTGAAAAGAAACAAACAACAATGCTTGTAATTAAGTGTTGCTATTTTAAGTGGAGCTGCTTTTACCCATCAGCAGTCTGTCCGTCCTTGTCCTCAGCCTTTAAGAGACGGCTGCACATGATGAAAAGTTTAACTTGTCAAGTATAAATTTAGATGTAGAGGCCAGAATATCAAACTCCATGAGTGATAATTATCAGCACCTGGAAATAATTTGTACCAGAGAGCTAAGGAACGAGTTTCCCTTTTCTGCAGATAGGGAGTTTTAACCTCCCAATCACTGGAATACTCCCTGGAGCTTACAGTGACATGGCTTGTGGTTCATTCCCACTAGTAAACATGGCACCAAGCAATTAGATTGTCGTTAGAAGACGAACATTAGCTTTGTAAAATAGGATTAAGAGTAAGCTGAGAACAAATGATCAGATAATGTATGCGGTTCATAAGCAGCACCGAACACGCAGGCTCCCGCGCAAAGCCCGTTGAAGCTGCCGGAATGCGCTCCCCTCCATTTCAATAGCCGTTGGCTCACTCTCAACCCCGGTTTTCCTTTAAATTTATAGCGTTCATTCTCAAGAACCAGGGGAGCTTTATAATTGGATAAAAGTTGCTCCTCCTGCAAAGTGCAAAATAGTAGGATGTTGTGCTGGAAACTCTACAAAGGCAAGAATTAATTTATTCCTCTGACCTGTAGGCAGACTGCCCCTTACACACACTCTTCCAAGGTTACTCCTCTGGTTTCTTCTTCTCCCTATGCAGATATCATCTAAACAATTTCCTCTGTATTTCCAAGTCTTCGTCATCACTGCCTAGAGTATGCATATGCATTTTCTTGGTGAGACCAGCAAGATTGCCCCGTATGCCAAGAAGGTATATCCCATTCAAATATTTTTAAAGTTTAGAAGATAATAAAGTTAGCAAAAATGTAATAAGATTCACGTGTAATTTATTTAAGTTGTTAAGTTTAAGTTTTTCAGTAGGTGTTCTAGTAAATATTGCATAATTTTGGTACATTTCAAGCCCAACAAGTAGCACATTAATAATATTTTAAAATTTTTATTAACATTTGATAAACTATTTATGAAGGAGAGTCTAATGTGATCAATAAACAAAGTTCCACAGGAATTTTAGACAAGACTTTTTTTTTTTTCTTTTCTGAAAAGTAGAAATAACTTAAAAGACAAGAATTGCAAGGATAAAATTAAAATCTGTCTTTAGAAAAGTGCTTGTCAGTACTTGGTTGAGGATAAATGAATTAATTCAATAATTTATTCTCTGAGAATGATGAGTTACGTAGAGTAACTGAATTATGGGCTTTTAATTGTTACTTTCTTTAGTCTATTGTATGAACATTTCATATAATTATGTTTATTAGATAGTATAGATTGAGCTTAATCTAGGAAATATATAGTGGAAATATAATTATAGACAAGAAAAATGGGAATTAAACTTATGTAATTTTCTTTTATTGTACAAAACATTTCGGCAATTAAACTCTACTGAAATTATTTGAATTTAGAATTTCAGCAGTCATAATGGGTTGGAGTTATGAAACATCTGCCGGATTAGGACCATCATATATAATTTTAGAATCAGAGCTGCAAACATCAGAGGAACTACTCATTTGACTACAGTTATTCATATGCAAAAGTATTTGCATGAACAGGAATTATAGAAGGCCTCCGCATTTGGATACCTGAGTTTTAGAAGTGTTGAGTACTACAATCATGTAGTGGTTGATATCAACTGTATTTTACAGCTCTCACTAAATTGTTACTGGGAAGTAATTGGAAAAAGGTGGCATGACATTTCTTCCCAAGATGTCTTTTTCTTTTCATGTGATTTGGTCCGAATTAGTTTGGCATTGTATGGCTTGGACAGTTTCTGAAATATTTCTGTTGATGATTTGCCAAACACATCTCGTTCTTTTCTGTCTTTCTTTCCTTTTTTTTTTTCTTTTTCTTTTTTTTGAAGGAAGGAAAAAAAGGGGGGGGTGGGAAGGCATGAATGAGAGATTGAATTTGGGAGTGATCTTTCTCTTGTTACATGATGTGAAGCATGTGTGGGAAATGTTTTCATCTTCAGAAGTCATTTGCCCCATGCAGAGAATGCTTGAAATGAAAATAACTTTCCAAATTAAAATAGAATGTGTAGTTTTTTTAGTTACAGACACACAGAGACATAGTCTTGCACACACAGCGTAATAGTTACTAGGGAATGCATTTCATTTGATCTTTTATTCTTGACGAATGTCAAATTTAAAAGATAATATTTGATAAACTTTAATGTTGAATTATTTTACTTCATTTAAAACATTTGTGGCTTTATTCAGCTGTATGAATTCATGCTCATTCGCTATATATGGTTGTTGTATTTTGTAAACAATCAGAAACAAGTCCACTTCCTGCATCTCCGATATCATATTAAAACGTAACAAGAATCTAACTGGGCAACCCCTCCACAGAATCACGAGCAGTGGCTTTGTCAGTCACTGTTAATATTTCCATTTTAACTTTTCATTTTACTCTCATTTTATCTATTATTCCTTACATCTCATTGAATATTTGTTTCTATTATTATTATATGTAAAATGAAGAATCAAATGCTTTTGTCCAAAACTGATAGGCCCTGTTCAATGGAAGTCATTTCCACCACGTTTTTCTGAGTGCTGGTCTTTCCGACTGGCCTTGATACTTCCTTTCTGTATCGGTGACGTGTCGTAGACTGTCCTGCTGTTTTAACAAGCCACTTAATGCCTACCGTAGTACACAGAAAAGCAGAAAAGTGACTTTCTTAGATTTTTTTTTTTTTTTTACAATTAAGAGCAACTGTGATGTCACAGCTTGATTTCTGCAGTTGTTCTCTGACCTTCCCTTCCCTTTCCACACTGCAGAGAAGCTCATCTGTAGGACATCCTGGCTGATAACAGTCACCGCCTTCATCTTCTTCTTCTTTAAACCAATGGGGTTCCTACCCCCATTTTCTAGATGACTTTGTAAAGAAAAAAAATAGTTACTTTGGTGAATACTGAGTGTAAAAGATATTGCTCAGAGAAATAAAATGTTTGTAGCTTTACTTAAGTAAGAATGATCTGAGTTTTATAGTTATTATTTTTAAATTCTTCCAGTCAAAAGTGTGGATATTTTTCCCTAAGTAGAGCTTAATATATAAAGAGTAAATGCAATAGTATATGGTTATTATCTTGTAACCTTATCAAATCTGGCTGAAGGTTCAGGTTTTCTGTACAGAGCAAGGAGATAACTTCAAAAGCTGGAATAGTTTGTAGTTTGGAGAAGCAGTCAGCTGAGAGAACTTAGAGATCAAAGCCAGAATATCTGATTTTAATGATGCAGAACATATGCTTCGCCAAAAACCTTTTGGATTAAAAAAGTTAATGTAATCAAAGAGAACTGAACTCTTTGTTTGGACCTAAAAGCAGTATCTTGAAGCACTAAATGTTGTATTTTTATAGTGCAGTTGTGTATATATAATGAGTTAAAGAAAAGTTAAGAGAATGGTGAACCTGGCACTAGGAAACTTTTGTTTTGAAGGCCTCAAATATTTTTGTTGAAGAAACTGTTGACGCAGACATAAAAAGCAAGATTGGTCTCTGGGAACTTGATTAGCCTCATTCAATAGCTAAGAATCCAGGAAGTTCCTCTGGAGGGATTTTGATTTACAGTGAATGCAAAAAAGACCAGATAAAGGAGCACAGACACATCTGCAAGAGTGAAAAAGTGCCTGGGGGATGAAAAGTTTCCTCTCACTGGAATTTGATAAAGGAAGATAATGTAGTCCCCATGCACGGACAGAACAGTGCTGATAAGATCAAATCCATGGATGAAAAAAGATATTAACTGAATTATGAGTTTAAAGAGAAAAAATATTGGACAATGAAGATAGCTGAAAATTTTGTTTTGCAGTTGTTTTTTGGATTCTGTTCCAAAATCCCTTGAAATCAGTTGAAGTTTCTTCAAGGACTACAGTGTGTTTGTGTGAGACTTGGTAGGAGAATAGAGAAAGCATTTGAAAATGAGAAGATATCTGCAAAAAATATATAGGGTTTTACTCATGCATACATATCTATCTATCTATTCATCCATGTCATCCACATCTTGAGCGTAATATGTTTTGTTACTTTTAAACATCCTCTGAAAGCACCATGTTTTCATGTTTGTCGTTTTCCAGGTATGTTCAACTATTGCCAGTGTAAAGTTTAATCCATTTCAATTAATTTCCTAAAGGATTTATTCTTTACAGGCTGTTGACATTTTTTTTTTCTTGCCATCACTGGCTTCTTTTTCTGATAGCTCTCATTTCTTATTTTTTATGACATTGCCATTTTATGTTTTTTGTATATTTATGTATTTCACTATTTCATATCTCTTGGATGTGGCAAAAGGACTGCTCTGTTCATTCCTTTTCCTACAGCAATTAAAGATGGGTCTTAATATTTTTTTTTTGCTTTTTGTTTTTCATCCGGATCAATTTTCATTGAGACCCGTTTGTCCAAGTACTTTAAATGGTCATAACTCCATTTGCCTCTGAAAAAAAGAGACAGAATTGTCAGGATCCAAATCTTTTGTGTCATATAAATATAAAATGGGCTTCTTAAACTATCCCTGGTCTCTTTTAATATGATATTGAACTCTGTGTACTGAACTTCTTCACCAAGAGGAAGGATAGAAGGTTAGTCAAAGAAATTTGAACTATTCAGTAAACGGTTACCATCTTTGCTAGCATTTTGTTGATACAGCTTGCCTCCTGGATAAAATTTTGGATAACCATTTTCCCTTCTTGAATTCTGTGATGGGTTTGAAGGTTAGGAAGGGCAGAGCTACCAAGAACCTGTCTACATTCCCTGGGTTATCCTTGCATCCTTGCCTTGAAGTAACTGAGCCTTGTGAGCAAGCAGAAGCTAGATGGAAAGGTCCCTTCAATCTTTGATAACGTAGTATCACTGCTTGTGTGACTGTGCTCTTGATGTTTGAATAGGAATGAACTCAGACACAGGCTTAATTTGCATGATGTTGCATGAAACAGGGTGTTTTCATTGCTACTTCTGTCCCTTTGCTCTGCATTGCTGGCAACACTGCATCTGAGCGAGGTGACCAGGAGCTGAGAGGAGAGTACCACTCCATCAAAAGTGCCACCTTCTTCTATCTGACCTTCTTCGTTGCGTGTTACTGCTGGTTGTTTCATTTTGCATTCAGGTCCCCCCAGCTGTCAGCATTGCATTGGTTGGTTCTTCAAGATATTTGCAAATTGGCAGCATTTTGGCCTTTTTCCAGTGGCTCTTCAGTCATGCTGCAATGTTATGTTCATGCCACCGAGTGGAGGAGCTAAAGACATCAGCTTATATACCTTTGTGCTTTGAGGCTTTATAGCTCACAGTGACATTTACCAGACCTTTGGGGTCACTTTTTGGTGATCTGTAAAAATACCTTGGTTGCCTGAGACTGAATACTCAGATTGCTACGAATTTTCTGGCTTCCATCTCCCTTGAGGTTTAAAAGTCTGGTTTGGTCTTTCTGAGATGCCTGACATCTGTTTCTTCAGTTATTCACTAATTGCTGGCCACCAATGTCTATCTAACACATCTTTCTAAAATGAAAGCAAATGTCCAGCTTTTGACAGATAAGGTGAGACTTAAAGGGTTGATTTTGACAAGGGAAAGGAGGACTGTCTGTCTACGCAAGTAACACATTTTCTAAATTGTGAGTCTAGGTCTACAGAGCAACCATAGAGGTGTGATTCCGTCTCACGTGTCCTTGTGTGTCCTTGTGCAAACCTGTCTGACTCAGTAACCCTTATGAGGCAACTCAGTTCAGCCTGAGGGAGCTGGGCCAGGCAGGAGCCCTTCTCCCCAGAGAAGCCTGAAGTGCTGCGGTCGCCTCCCGCAAGCCTTGGTTCTGCAGCCTGCAGCTGTGAGGCTTGCTCGGTTACATCAGCATGAACCTACCAACCGTCTCCACACTTTGGATCATAGCAGAGACCTAAAAGAAGCCATGTGGATACTCAGTGGAGCCTACTGAGTATTCAGGGTCCACCTACTTAGCCAGCTGCTTATATTAAAAATTTGACTTTAGGTACATTGGAAGAAAAATAGCAAGATTTGGTGCAAAGTCAAGAGGTTATCAATCACAAGTGTTACGGGAATTTAACATCAAAACTGTGAGACTTCTCTTGCTAAAAGGAATGTTAGGTAGTCCCTCACATAACAATAGTGAATCCTAAGTCGGTAGGCATTAAACATTGTTTCACTGCTGAAACAGTATTCTTAGTAACTTCATTTAATTAAAAAAAAATACATCTAGACAGCAATTGCCATTGAAACCACACAAAAACTCCCATAAGATTGGGAAAGAGGTGTATAGTTCTGTCTAACAGCAAAATAGCCAAAGCCCAATTAGGTAGTGGCTCTTTGCAGATTTAGACCCAAACTGGCATGCTACCAAACTGCCCTCAGAAGAGGTCTAAAACAGCTCAGGAAATGATTTAATGGGCACCTGGTCACAGATGTGTTCCTGCCAGGCATACCGTCTGCAATGGTACATCCCCAAATGGTCCTACAGGGCCTGCAGTGCAGGGAACATACACAGAGGATCTTTTTAGATTTGGAGAAGGAACCAAAAAAAAAAAAAAGAAAAAAAAGAAACAGTAAAAAAAAGTGCCATGTACTCTCTTCATAGTCTTCAGCTTTCCTGTTATTCATGCGGGTAAGTACCTATGTTCCTAGCTCATGTTTTTGTCTGTACTTCATCATCCCTCTGATCTTACTGTCAGATCAAGCTATACTTTGTTATCTTGATCACCACTTCTGAATTCTCACGCTCATTTTAGATGTTGCCAAATGATAGGACGTGAAGCTCATCCTAATGGCTAGGGGTGGTTACAAACGTCTGGCTAAAGTAGCCGAAAGTCCTGGTGCTGTTTGATCGCAGGAATAGCAACAGCGAATAAGTTGCCTGATTTTGCTCTGCCTTTCTGCTATACTCATGGTTCCACCAAACAATGATTCTGTTCTCTGCTTCACGCTGTTTAATGTAAGTCTGCATGCTAATAAATTTAGCACCATCTGAGTTACTGACCTTGCCCAGATGGTGGAAACCGGCCTGGTCAGAGCAGTGAGGAATGTTACTGGAATTGTTGTTTCTGGCCTGTTTTCAAAAGGAAGAGGGTGTGATAAAGTACCTCTGATTTTCTTGCAAATGTAGAATATTCCTTCTGCCATAGTTGGATATGATTGTTCTGATTTTTGTGTGTAAATATAGAGACATTTGTAAGATCATTGGCATTTCAAAAGCTCTGGCTAATTTGATTTTTTTACCTCACTCTAAGATTTCTGCTGTGATGTGGCTTTAGTGAAGTCAATTTTTCAATTCTGTTAGGAACTTTTAGATAATCTAAAGAAAATCCCTGGGAAATACAAGAAATATTTTTTGAAAACAAACTAAAACAAATATTCTCCATATTTCTTAAATGTCTTAAATGCTTAGAAATTTAAATACCGCTTTTGTAAATATACTAAACCTGCCAGCTTTGCTTGATATTTTTTAATATCTAAATAAGATTTGCAGATCTTAATTATGGCTTCACTTTTGCTCACTGACACTTCTGCACATTTCAGTTGTGACATCGACTTGACTACTTGACTTCCTTATCAACATGCTGCTTTTTCATGTACCAGCCCATCTTCTTCACGACAGTAATTCATGACTGCAGGTCCTGCTTTTTTTCACTTGCACATCAATAATGCTTTGATGGGAGAGACTGCAGCTAGGTGCAGTGAGGAGCTGTCTTGCGTGTTTGCCATTAAAGCAGGGATCATTGTAACAGTACGCTTGTTGAACGCTTCGGATGGGATTTGTCTTGTCTAATATTAGGGAGCTGATATTAGTAGCAGATGGCCAGTTTCAGTGAGTTAAATAGGGTTGTTCTATGCTAAATAGAAAGGGGGAGGTATCTTGAGAAGTTTATCTCACTCTGAGGTGATAGGAGCTGTTTTTCCCTTGAGGAAAGCATAAAGCACTGGCATTTATCAGTCACCTACTTTCTGTAATAGGCAGAGGTGTAAAAGTAAGTGATACATGCACGTTTAAAAGTGCAAGTGTGTAATGCATTATCACAGGTATTTGACTTATCCTGTTTTGTGCATTCTCTTTCCACTCATTAATTTCCTTAAGACTCAGACTAACACATTTATCCGTCAACATTTTTCTAGGGCTTTGGTAGGGGCCTCAGTACACTCCGTTCTGCCGCCCAGGTTACAAGCAGCTAGGGTGCCAAGAAGTTATAGAGCTTCACACCTCTATAACTTTTTATCTATGCATTTTACTATCTTCCTTTTGAGGCTGTGAAGTTTGTGTAGCAGCTCCTATTCCTGAAATAATAAATGAACGCAAACAAATAGAACTCTTGGCTTTTCAAAAAGCATTCAGAACGGGCTTGTTCAATATATTATTAATAGAAACAATAAGACATCATTCTGGTAAATAGGCAGCAGAGTCATTTGGCTCCTTCTATGATAATACAGTGTTGGAAACTGCAGGAGATAGCAAGGGGTGTGCACTTAAAAGTAGGTCAGGAGAAATTTGAATATAATCACAGTTTCTGTAGCATTTCTGATCGAAGTGATACAGCTAAGAAATATGATTATTACTGTTGTGTTTTTCTATCTGCATTACGTGGGGTAGGAATTAGAGTGATGACTTATGGGATTCATGCACATTTCCAAACAGGAGAATCGCCTTCAAAAACTTGAAAACAAGCAAAATATCCTTTTATCACTGCATCCCCTGTCTGAGAAAATAGCATACCCACAGCTAGCGAGTGTTTACCAAATGCAAAGAAGAGAGCAGGCCCGCTGTGGGGTATCACATAAATGCTGTTGGCAATGCAGGAAGAGGCTGCTAGCAAGTCCTATGCATCCCAGGGACTGTGTCTGTGTCTGGAACAAGGGATTGGCTAGATTAGAAGCCTGGAGGTAGCACCAGAAGGCTGGCGTGATACAGAAGGAAAAAAAAAGTACTCTTGCTAAATTCATAATTGCTTACATTTGTACAAGAGCAATACGTAAGGCTGTTTCCTTTTCCCTCCTAATTCCGAATTTGAATTTAAGAAAGGTGATGAAAGATGTTTTGTGAAATTTCTTCGAGAAATACGTGGATATTGCTATGATAATGTGTGTGTTTTATTGGCATCCATAACGAATTTTAAAAGCATCTAGATTTAGACATTTTGTTATAATTTGTTAAGAAGGTTATTTATAGTTGTGAGAAATAGGGATCAATGTATGACTGTCTGTGATTGCACTGATTCATTCTGGTAATTTATCTAAGAAGTACTGCTTAACTGGATTTACTGACAATTATTTTTTTTTCTTATGAGTTTATGACCTGTTTCACTTCACATAGGTGCTAATTCAGGCTTTCAGTTACTGCTCATACTTTCATTTTTGGCAGGTATATAGTTGTCTCAGTCATCTGTAGCTACAGTTTTTTATCACTTAGGTGTTTAGACATCCTTCAAAAGCTGTAGAGACTTACAGACACAGAAAAAGAGAGCACTGAGTTGAATCTTATGGTCATTCTTGTAGCTAGAGAATTGTACAGAACATCCCAGTCCGAAACAAACTGCAGCCAGGAATATCCATCTGACTTCCACTCTACTTTCTGTCTTTGAGACACTAAAGGAAGATGAGAAGAAAACCTGACCAGAAACAGCTGGCAAGATTGTGGAGCTGAGTATATCAAAACTTCTCTCAATATTCTCTCAAAAACTTCTCTGCTATAATAGGCTTAGATTTAGGTAAATCTAAAACAGTGCTTACTTTTGAAGTACCACGTTCAAAAAGTCCAATGATCTCTTCATTTTCTTTTATTTTGCATAAGCTTATTAAAGCTCTTACAGCAATTTGCAAATTGCTTTCATTCATCATCTTTCTCCTTAACAAACTTCACTGGCTTTTTGAATTTGTTTTCTTTTTGAATCCTCAGTGTTTCCATTACAGCTGAGGCTTAAGGTACTGCTCTGGTTTACTGTCTTTTCCTCTACCTAGGTATCATCCCAAAGAGTCTTGGGTGTAAGTTTGGGTGTAAAAGGAACAGTTCTTGAAGGGTCATGTGGTTGTTCTGTCTAAATCCCTTGCATTCGTAAGACTTAAAAGCTACCTTTATAGAATTTGGAAGTGTTTGGGACCCCTGCATCTTTCCTTATAAACTCAGTACCTTGCTTAGTGATAGATCAGATTTATCAGATTTATTTTCCAGGCCTTATGCTATTCTCAAGTCCAGTAAATGAGTCCAAGTAAAAAGTATATAATGAAGAAAAAAAAAAAAAAAAAGTAATTTAAAGCTAGGATTTAATTAGAGAGACTTGCAGATATTTCCTGAAGCTAATACAGCACAGGCCAGATCTTATACACAGGTTAAAAAAATGCTTTTGTTTAGTTTTTCAAAGTTGGATCAATAAAAGGAATAAAATACTTCCAAAGCAGGGCAGTGGTCTGTGACAGTGCCAATCTATAACAGCAGGTTGAAAAACAGAGCTTTGCTTTTGGTCCCATCACTCAGCGCAAGAGTTTTTTTGGCAGCTCAACACACTGAATGTTTCCCCAAGTGTAGGACAATGTCTGAATATCAACTCCTCTCTGTGTCCATTGAGTGAGTAAAGGATTAGCAGTATTATGTTGCCTCTTCCCTTGACTTGTTCCGTATGCATTCATGTACCAGGGCCGACCTACTTGTAGGCCTTCTATATAATAATGAAGAGCTCATTTAAACATGTAAATGTGGAATTCATGTTGTTATTTTGGAGGAAAATTTGTTTCTGTGGGGTGATGACACCTTCTTGTGTCTTGCGTAGGGCTTAACTCCCTCCACATTACTTTTACTTGGAGTAAAAAGCAGGGTAAAATCCAAGTGTCACATGCTTCTGAGACTATCAACACTAGATAGATTGAGTAAAAGAATAAGCTTTTTTGTGATTTTAGATATCTGCTTTTTTAAGCCATGATCTGAGAACACTGTCTTATTCCATAGGAGTCCTCAATGCAGACAAAATAGCCTTTTCTTACTGGCCTCCCTGATCTGCTATTTTGTGGGGAAGCGTGATTTCATTTGGCAGTAATGCAAAAAGTGTCTTCTTTCTGTGCATGATTAGCTGTTCTTGTGTTTGTGTTAATCCTATGTTTTTCCTACTTATACCATATACAAGTTAGGAGCATATCCTCATCCAACATTTAAATAAAACAAATACAAGCATGTTTTTGTCACTGATTAAACAGCATTCAAACTGTCCAGGGCTTCCTCTGTGTTTTGAGTCTTTTGTGTTGACACTGCTTCTGTAATGCTAGATAGACTTGTCTTTCAGTTGCAATATCAACTTACTTTTTCACCTCTTTTCTGAAAACTGTTGCTGAGAGCGTTTGGTTGGCATAAATGATCTTTTGGAGCCCGAAAATGATAACAGATACACATGTAGAGCCATTTGGATAAAGGGAGAAACCTGTGTATTTTTCAGCAATACAAGAGGAGGTTCATTAGAGAACACTAGTATCTGTGAGCATGATTTGTAAGGAAATAATGGCAAAAGGCATCTTGCTGTTCCTGCTTTGCAAGCAGTGTGACTGAAACATTTTTAATTCCAGCCTCTGCATTGAAATAGGATTAGTGTATTCTTTGTATTAAGCATCTTGTGATTGTATAGTCCTTAGAGCTTAAGATGTTTATTCAATGCTGTTGTCATATTTGGTACTGAGACAAAAGCATTCTCCTACTAAAAACATTTCAAGAATAAAGTTTCTTACATCTTACTCTCCATGGATATGAGATAAAGGTTTCAGCTATGATTGCTCTGAAAATACTGTTCATAAGGCTTCTTCTTTCAACCAAAGTCATCTAAATACATTGCTATCCTAAAAGGACTATTGTTAGTTTGAAAAGGGGATTATGGCACATCCTTCCATCCAAGCATTCCTCCCTACTGCATTTCTCTTTATTTTGACTCTTCAGTATGGCATTATCCATCCTTCACTGTAATCCTTAGAAGATCCTCCTTGACATCTTTAGGAGCTACATCAATTTCAATGCTCATCTTCCGTATTCATATTTAATAGAAATAAGCGTGCTATCTCTTAATTTTGGCTGTCAGCAATAGTCACTAAATTGCTGGATGGTATTTTTTTTGTATCTTGACCCAGTTGCCTATAAGACTACCTTGAGACAAAGCACAGGTACGCCTTTTAGTGTGCTGTGGAGACAAAACCACAGTGGTTGTATTTAGCATTGCTTTAAATATCAGTATTTACCAGTCAAGAGGGTATCAGAAAAGAAATAAATATGACCGTAGTAGATAGTTATATGAACCATGACTTATCATGAAACTCTAAAGGAAAATACGCTGGATCAACAAATGATTGGTGATTATGTCAGAGAACTGATGTATTTAAGTTCCTGCGTCACCTTGCATACAGCTTTATAGCTAAGGTATTACAGCATCTGTCGCATTTCAAAAATGTTTATTTCATCTATTTTAAACTTCTGTTCTAACTCATTGCAAATATATAAAGATTTGTGTTTTTATTTTGAAATAGGGCTCTAAATTCAAAAGAGGGTTAAATACCGCAATATGAATACATGGTATAGCATCAGATTGAGTCATCTTTAATCTGTGATAATTTTAATTTTAATCCTAAAACTGACCTCCTTCACAATCTTCTGGATTTAAAAAGTCCGTAAATTTAATAGTTTCCCCGTATTGAAGAAACTATACTAAAATATACTTGCTTTTTGTTTGTTTGCATCACTTCCTTCAGAAACACTGATCTTATCCAGCTTTGAAGTACTCTATCTTTTGTTGTCTGCTAGGATGTTCAGTTTAGCAGCGTTCAGACTGTGATGAGGTTGTGTTTAGCAGAAATCATGTATTGCTAACAAGAATAATAAGTGTAGTAAACAACTGGTGTACTGTCTGAAGCTCTAACTGTACTGTGCAAAATGGTCCACTTATCTCCTGCTGTACTGCAGCCAGGATGAGAGTTAGACCTTAGCATACCAAGACTGGTGCAATATCTTCCCTGTTAGGAGAGAGAATGAGGTAAGTGGCATGAATTTGAGAGGGCAATACTGAGCTGGTGATGAGCTTTGTTAGCAAATCTTGCCATCTGATTGATTACAGTATTAGTGCTGTCTGTTGATGGCCCTAACTGAGATCGCTGGTTTGCTTAACAAAATAGGAAAACAAAGCAACAACAACAACAATTTGGGAAAAATCTTTTTAAGAGAACCCCTTTCATTTACATTTACATTGTGGAAGTGAAAACTTGACAGTTCAAGAGGAATAATGATGAAAGGGAGTAACAAAGCATGAGGAGAGATTTAAGCAGCATGCAGACTTTTCACATAAGAAAATGTTCCATTGCTGTTAAGGTGCAGTGCATGATTTAATCTTTTTCAGGGAATACATATATTTCTGCTGCCTATCTCTACAGCATATGTAATAAAAAGCTGTTTCAGTGATTTGAATACTTGGTGACCTAAGACAGCAGCTGGGAATATCTATCTAAATGGTAATAAGAACCTTGAAGGTTAATCCATGTTAGGGTGCAAAATACTCAAAACCTTTGGCAGTTTCATTTTGGCTCATTCTGGTTATTAAAACTAAATAAATCCATGAATTTCCAATAGAATTGTTCTGGAGACAAACGACAGAACTTGCCAGTAGTTTCTGTCAAGCAGATTTGCAACATTACTGTTATCATAATCTCTGTTCAGGTTAACGATTACATACAAATATGTATCTATTTAAACAACGAGTATTTAAATTTGAGTAATCAAACCTAGATAACAAAGTGGACTCAGGCCTGAGAGTTAGCAAGAGCTCTCTGCAGACACTGCTTTATGGCTCTCATTCTAGTGGAGGTGCAAAAGTGTAAACTGGAGCCATGTAGTGTTATGACTCTTCAAATATTATTTCTATTAAAGAAGGAAAAGGATATTTTTTTTTCTATTTTAACTGTTTCTTAAAGATTTTTCTGAAACTTTATTTTAGTAAAGACTCCCAGTAAATTAAATTATGAAAGTGCTAACATTTGAGGCAGTAAGTGAGCTTTAACAGAGCACATTATTATATTATATTATGTTTTCACTCTGCATTCTTGAAGAGAAAGTAAGAAATGTAAGTACCATGTATCAAATGTGGAGTGCTAGTTTTAATGCTTTTGGATGGTATTTAAATCAACGGTTTCTAGTGTAAAGTAGTATCTGTTAGTGTCAAAAGCACCACAGCAGCAAACGTTATTTATGGTAATAAGCAACCACATAATTTATTGGGTCCTGTAACACTGCCGCAATCATTCATTATATTATATGTTAATCATAATTAATGTACTTTTCATGTAAAATCTGACCTCTCAGTTGACTAGAAAAAACCTGCAGGAAAATGAATAAGAATGGAGATGGTCTATGGGACACTAGTTTGTACTAATTAAAATTCATCTATATAATACAAAAATTTTGGAAATGCAGATTAAACTCAAAAAATTTCTTTCTTGCAATTTCTTTTCTTTGCACATTTCTAAATGTGTTTCTTTTTCTCTTAGTATTTTTATTTTTATGCAAATTGTCTTCATCCTAGTGATGTCATTTTTAAGGCAGCTACAAGCCACGAGCTTAGTTGCAATTATAACTCTGACACTGATAAAGTTTGCTGACAGAACGGTTGTCCCACTAGGCCATCCTCATTTAGTAAATGATGTCCTCATTTATTGCAGGAAAGCCATTATGAACATTATTACTGTCTCTTCTGTTGCTTTTTTTCTTTTCTTTTTTCCTTCTGTTGAGAGGGTCTCCTGCTTTGGATAGTTAGTGAATTCAATATACGAATACAGTGGGAAAAGTGGGGAAAACGGTTCTTCAGTTATTATCCCTCCAAAAAAAAGAAAAAGAAACCAATTTGGTGAGAATATTCATTGTGAATATTCCTATTTCAGAAAATGCAAAGACTGTGGTTATAGTCATACTATCTAGGAGAACTTAAAATAGTGGATGAAGAAGACCAGTGTTGATGAGTTTTACATGCATGAAAGCAGTTGTGTTTCTGGGTCAATCTATGCTTTATAAAAATTGCAATAAAATGAAAAACATCTATGGATTAGATTTTAATCTTAGTTACATAGAATAGCTAAGTATATTCAGAGTAGCTCAAATCATGAAAAGTTTTATTAATGCCACTGAAACTGCAATATTGTTTTTGTGCTTTATATGTACTTTTCCAAAAGATACCAGTTTTATGCACCGTGATAAATGCAGGGCTAAGGGATCAAATGTATTACAAAGTCATCCAAATTTCTCTTCCCAGAGAATTAATCATATCCCCATTTCCTTTTTGTTTATATCATTTTCCATATTAAATAGAAAATAGGAAAAACATCCTTTTCTGGATTGATATACCATGTTCCATGCATTTCCCATTGACTACCTATGGCTATTATAAGAATTAAATGATTATTGTTGGGTATAGAAAAAAAAAATTAAGCAATAAACTTTGAGAAAAGCACATGCAAAGCCTTCTGTTATTGCTATAACCCACCACTTCAGAGATGGCCTATCATCTGCTACATGCAACAGGCCATAAGCTGATGGCAAATATATTCCAATAAATGTTGGCTCTAATATGAGAAATTTGCTTTAGAAATTAAATATAAATTTTTCTTCCCATTAACATTGAATATGAGACTTTGAATTGTAATGAGGTCAAAGGCATGATAAGTGATTTACAGTGTGCATGAGAAGTTAAGGGACTTTCATATAAAGTAAATGAGAAAAAATCCTGTATTAAAAAATTAGTGGCTTCACCTTTGGAAAAATAATGATCATGCAGTATATGGCTTTCTAAGCAAATTATAAGTTAATATGTCTTTTATTTGCAGCAAAAGCTAATTAAACTTTGACTTCGTAACAGACGCTTTTTAAATCTGCCAACATAGGTGTCAGTTACAGAAATACATTGAGTGCTTCTACAAAGTTAGTTGCATATTTATCAAAGCTAAAAATGTCATATTAATTGTGATACATGTTAATATTAGACTTAATTTACCACAGAGATGGAGAAAATCTGGACCAGAGGGGGCAAATATTTCCAGAAACATTGTGGTTCTGCATTATAGCAATGAAAAGCCAGTTTAGAGTTCAGGACAGATTCACTTCTGCTTGAATGTCATGTAGTTGCAGAATCAGGACCCAGGAGTTTAACTTTATCATATAACAAAACATTATAGCATCAAGATCTGAAACTGTAATTCTGATATCCTTGACTTTCAGAAAAGAGACAAAAGGACAGAAAATATCATCAAAGCACTTTGACTCAAGAAAAAAATTAAAGAGATAATACTGATAAGTTGAACAAATTATGGCCATAGACTAAGTCTAGTTGACTGAATGAGCAGCAGCAGAAGCCCTAAGCAGAGGATGTGGGATTAACTGAGGAGAGCCAAGGTCAGACTTCAGTATATGACTTAACGGAAGGGAATTTCAAGCCTAATAAAAGCCCTTCTCAGTTAGAAGTTGACAGCTGGAGTTGCTGTCATCTGAAGAAGTTTAAAATACTTTGCTGAACCCAAGAGTCTAACTCCCAGGAAACTGTGTTGTGTTACAATTTATGACTTAGAAGCAGCAGATTACTGAGTGTTGGAGAGAGGCCTGAATTATACTCCGGCTGCAGAAGGTGATCAGTCAGTTGGCATTCTGGAAATGTACCTTTTTTTTTGCAGCTGAAATTAGGACAAGATGCCTTTATTTAGTGACCAGACAAAATTGCTGTAGTGCAATAAGTAATCTGAATCTTGTTGATTATTTGTTTCTTCTTCATAGGTTAATGTCTGCCTAGAATTCTACCTATTGCAGGTCTGGTACTCATGCTACAATGTACTGAGCATTTGCTGCTCTGCAAGATGCAAAACCACAAAAGTCCTTCAATTAAGATGGCCAAAGTCTGGCTTCACTACGTACAAAAGGCAGCAGAGGTAGAAGGAAAACGTGTCATAACTTATGTTGTATACTTGGCTCTCCTTCTAGTTGCATTAGTTTGACTCACTGACTGCAATCTTTTAATTTTTAACTCTACCAATGGAAGTGACCACAAACACATCCTAAAAATTGAAGGATTTTTTTTTTTTTTTTCAGTAGAATTGTTTGTTTATACAGTGATGTTGTCCTAGTCACTTGTTAGGAAAATCGTTTCTATTTTTCTTGCTGCATAGCCTTTCTCTTTCTGTAAAGGCTGGGACCTGATTCAGGCTTTTGCATATAATCCACTCGTGGTTGTCATGGCAGTGGAGATCCTTGCAAAATCACATTTGCTTAACTCTATAGTCTCACATGTCAAGCTAAAACCTGCAGAGCTCCATTAAGGTACTGAAGAGGAAAAAGAGGGGGCAGGGATAAAATACGGATGAATTTAAATCTTCATTCCTTTTGCTCAACCACTTTGTCTGAAAAGATATTTGCTTTTGCATGTTTTCCATTCCTTATGAAAAATGGAGTAAGATTTAGATGTTTATTGTTTATAAGAGGTTATTAAAAATAATAAAGCTTATGTAATGAGTAATACAATAGTTCAGTCTAACCACTCTGCACATTCAAGAACTGAGATCTCTGAGATAATCTGCTGTATTTTTTGAGCAACAGAATTAATACAAATTGCGGTATTCAGTAGAATTGTTTATAAATTTGAGAAGGTAGTTGCATTTGTTGGAAAAATCCAAGAAATTGTCTTGGATGCTCAGAGTGTACGAATCATTATTGCTGAGGTCCAAGTGAGCCAACTGAAATCACCCTGCTGATGCTGTTGTGTCGTTTTGAGATAAATGCCTGCTTACCAAAATCAGGAACACACATAAACAAGTTATCTATGCGGTAGGATGTAAAGAGATATTTCTGAACTACATCATAGCAATAGTTAAGGGAAGGCAGTAACCACTGGTTTCTTTTTGCTTCTGGTGAACAATCTCCAAGGCTGGAATGAGGACAAACCTCTGCACTGGTGTTGTCAGCGCCGTGGTCCCACTGGCACCGAAACCAGCACTTGTCCTGAGAAGGCAGTGTAGCTGCACAGCATCATTTGAAGAGTGCTGCTCAAATAAAATACTGGTTAGGGGAACCTAAAGTTGACTGGTAACCATGGCAAAGTAGTGTAACTGCAGTGCAGTGGAAAACTGTGCCAAATGAGCAGAGCTCACCCGCTTTAATTTTATGTGTACACCAAACCCATTATTATGATCTGTACTTCCATGCTTTTAGTCCATTGTCCAACCATAATATAAAAAACATATATTGTCATTCTTTGTATGGATAAATTCAGGTTTTTCTTCTTTTTTTTTTTTTTTCCTTCCTGCAAATCCGCTGCAGATGAGGCACTTGAAAGAACTACAATATTGAAGATGAATTGTTTTTTCAAACTCAGATAACCTCACGTCACCAATTTTACATATTTTCCCTCTCTAATCTTTATAGCACTATTTAACAAAAGTAACCATTCTGTTTAAGATGTTGCAACCATTTGTGGTTACATTACAAAACAAGGTTAGTCCTTCAACATACACAGTTACGCATGTAAGTTATAGACAGTGAGATTACCTTTACTAAGATGTGTTCTGCTGTTATGTTTCCTCTATTAACTGTTACCAGATCACATAAAAGTAAAATTTGCCATAACAAGACATTAGCCCTGGCTGCAGGACTGGAAACCTATAAATGTTACTTAAGTTATAGAGTCTTTTGAGGCTGGATTTGTAAGGCCCAGAGGAGGACCTGTGGCGGTACCATAAGCTGTGCTTTCCTACACCTAATAGACTTTGTGCCTTTATGTAAAATAAAGTCCAGTTACATATACAGATATAAATACTTTGGAATGACATGGAGCTCTGTGAAAGAAATGGGCACAGGGAGATCAATAGGGAGAGAATGAAGACCAATAATACAGTAGAAGAAGGCATAGAGATAGAAAAGGTTCTCTGGTCTGAGGACCATCTCCATGCTTCTGGCTGAGTCAACCTTCAGTCCTAGCCCACAGAAAATCGTGATTTCCAAAACAATAGGACATACAAGACATAAAGCTTCTGTTTCTTGTGCCATTCAACAAGATTTAGAAGGAAATGCAGACAGAATTAATGGTCATTACCTGATGAAAACCAGACATCCTTGGGAATAGGCTCGTACAATCCAGGATAAAACTAAATGCAATTAAAAGGACTCCACTGAGGCCAAAATGGCTGAGAAGCCAGAGGAAACAGATGGATCTTGAAGTATGGAATCATTATCATAAGGAAAGACATAGGGAAAAAAAAAAAAAAAAAAAAAAAAAGAGAGAAAGAAAGCTCTGTGTAAACAACTTTAAAGAAGAGACAGTGACGGTCAGTTTAGTGATTTCTTTTAAAGGGGAAGTCAGTGTTACTCTTCGAATAGTACGTGTGAGTTTTTTTTTCTTGAATTTTTTTGTCTATAGGTTAGTTAAAGGATGATTGAACAGTTTTAAAGGAAGATTCGCTGTTTACAATAGTTGTTTCATGTGCAGTTCGTTTGTAAGTGGAAAATCACAACCTACCCCACATAATATTTGAGTAACAAAAGTATTTTAATATTATTTCTATTAGCCACTAATCCCATAATCATTGCAAAAATGCAGCTCCAGATTCTCGTTTACCCATTTCATTTGCACATAATAAGGATTTTTTTTTATATCTTTTTGTATCACAATTAAATAGCAGCAACCTCTACATGAAAATGTGATTCTAGGGATTGCCTCTAAGCTCCTGTTCCTGTGTTATGGTATCGTGTGGGCTCACAAGCCTTTTTTTGCATAGAGCTTGGGTTAAAAAGAGAACACTGGCACAGAGCAGGACAGTGGGGTTGCTTCACAGAGCTTTGAGTGGAATACAATTAGCCAAATGCTTACGCTGAATTAATGGCCGTTTTCACTTAGATTTGCCACAGGAGAATAGTCATAAAACTTCCCTTGCAAATTATGCTGCTTAAAAAACAGGAATTGAGACTTCTTTTTCCTGCTAAAAGGGTTGCTGGTACATATTTTTTAAAGGCTGTGCATAAAAAATGGTTTTAAGAACTACTTTTGAAAAGCTTTATGAATTTGCTTCTGATAAGCAAATGGCAGAATGACAATGTGATTTGGTAACTTATCCGGCATATTAGGATTCATAGGCTACTCAAAGTTTCACCCTCAGGCAAGACCTGTAGTAGTTGCAGGAAAATGATTTATGCATCGTAATAAATGTTACTGCTCAATCTGTTTGCTTGTTCAATGCTTAAAGTCCCAAAAGAAAAGTCTATCGCAAATTAGGACTGGCATGTATTATCTGTCAACTTTATATAGTACTGTAAAAGTCATTCAGCTGACAGAAATATTAGCAGAATGTTTTATAGATTTTGGGGCTGTATGAATCTCCGTATGGGTGCGGAGAAGCAACGGGGCCGTGGTGCTGCAGCACAGGATTAAAGTTGCGTGTAGATGAGTAGTTTCACTCGGTGGTTCACTGCAAATGAACATCTGGCCTGCATATTGATTCCATGTGTGCAAATGAGATCAGCCCAAATAATGACCAGAATCAATCAGGCTTCAGCCTAGAAGTAATGTACACTGGTACTGATTTGTTAGACAACCAGAATTGGCAGCACCTTGCATAATTTGGCACCAATTGACAAAAATTAGACCGTTTGGGGGCCTGACCGGTTATTAATTTGACCCCCCCCACACTAAATATTTTGCAAAGTAAAATCAGCTGTGGCTTATTTGTCCCTGCCCCCTCCTTTTCATACCAGCCCTAATTGCTTTAGAC
This sequence comes from Nothocercus julius, assembly GCA_013398735.1. Lineage (NCBI taxonomy): Eukaryota > Metazoa > Chordata > Aves > Tinamiformes > Tinamidae > Nothocercus > Nothocercus julius. The sequence continues at coordinate 6,368,166 of VZSV01000030.1, forward strand.
AAACAAGTGAGCTTGCGGCCTGTTCACTTTACACAGGAAGACATGGATTCTTTGATCCATACAATATTCTCTAGTTCAACCTCGGAGCTATTTGCTAAGGAGATTTATTTGCAGACAGACAGTAAAGCAGTCCTTTGCAAATGGAAATGAGTTCAGCTTCTTTGATTTTTTGGCTCGAGTTTCCTCCCTCCCGTAGGAGACGTGGAGCCCTACAATTACTGTGTACCTGCACTATTTGTGGCTTTCTTGGAGGGCAACGCGAGCAGCCGAGGAGGAACCAGCAGGGTGTTTGGCGGGGCTTTAGCAAGCAGTGTGACACTGTTGGAACAAAGCCGCAAGTTTAATCGAACTTGCCCGGTTTTAGGTTTCAGAGCAGACTTACAGTGTGGACGAGGCTTGCTGGGGCTTATGAGCCTTCTGAGCAGAGCTGGCCTCATTTTCCAAACACTTCGGACAAAAAAAAAAAAAAAAAAAAAAAAAAAGAGAAAAGAAAAAAATAAAAGCATTATATGCAAAACACATGACAAATATCAAATGAATTTCACCTAGTGCATATTTGAATTAAAAAAAAAAAAAATAAGGTGTTTTAGCGATGAGGGGTTTGCACGATGTAATAGCAGGTTTACGTTCGCACAGTCCCTGTGGCGCTGGCGTTGAGCGCTGCCATCGCCCCAGGAAAAGCTTCCTTCGGCGAAGGGACAGGGAGGTGGCCGGCATGGGGAGGCCTCCTCGCGCCTCGTGCACGTGAAGCCTGCAGGTGCAAGCGCAGTGATATGAAACCACCGCAGGGGAGAAGCACCTTGGACATCGCTTGCCTGTTGATCTCCCGGAGTGTGGCACGGTGCATCCGACCTGGGCTGGCCCTGTGGATCCTGAGGAGAATCAGGAAATGGGTTTGAAAACACATTCTCCCAGGAGTGATTTTTCTCTTCTGACTTTTCTGGTCACTTTTACCTGTTTGGCTAACAGCTAAAAGAGGGGTCGCTCTGCTAGACCGTGAAGCGCAGTTCCCTTTAGTCCAAAGGCAACATGGCTTGGTCTGCGCCGGAGAGTGAGAGGCTGAAGCTCCAGGTGGAAGTTAAATAGGCAAAAAGTAATTACCTGGGGGGTCAGCAGGGTTAACCCTCCTGCCCTGCTGTGAGCAGGGGCTCGAGCGAGGGTGGCTGGAGCCGTGGGGCTGCTGTGGGCCTGCACCTGGGCATCGCTGGAGACCCGTGCGGCTGGCGCCAGGGAGGGACCCCGTGGCCGCGGAGGAGAATGGCAGGAGTGGGTGATCCGACCGGCCTTCCCGGTCTCTAAAGTTGGTCACTCATCCCTTCTAGGGAAAGCGATAGCAAAATACCAGGGATCTTTGCACACAGGGCACAGGTGTGTTTTGTCAAAACTGTACGGGGCGCTGGCGCTGGCTGTGCTTGCTTCAGTTCCTGCTGTGCTTCTCTTCACACTTGAATCTGCATGAAAAGGGTCTCATAGGGGCTGCTGAAATTGCAGTTCAGGGGGAAGACCAGAGACACTGATATTGCTGGAAAAGTCAGTGTTTAAAAAAAAATAAATAATAACCCTGCGCCTACCTGCTGTTTTTGCTTCAGCAGCTGCTTTGCTGCTGTCAGGACTGAGTATGTTACCAGTGACGTGCAGTGGACGCAGGCTGCAGTGAGGGGGGAGCCTGACGTGTCTGCAGGAGTTTCTGCTGCGTGGCTGGTGTCAGCCTGGCACGAAGCCTCCCTGCTGCGCCACCTGTATCCGAGGAGTAAAACAAACCCTTGCTAACTCCTTGCTACCCCAAAGCCACGTGAGAAGCAGCTTTCCATACGGTGCCGGCATTTGACAGTAAATCACTAAGCCCTCCTCTCCCCTGTCATCTTGGCATTTGGTTCATTATGCTTTGTGACAGGGAATAAAAGCCAGGCTTTATTCCCCACCGTGTCCGTGTTGCTGGAGCGTTGTCGGTGCTCAGGGATGTGCTGCTTCGAAGGAGTCTGTGTCCGGATACGGGCATGCCTTGCTGCCGGTGGTGCTTTCCTTGGTTTGTTTCCGTTTCATAGCAAAAATACCTTTACATGTGGGATTTCCATACCGTTGTCTCTTCCTTTATTTACTGAACATCTTACTGATACTAGTAAATGGAGATACATAAATGAAAAAAGAGAAAAAATAAAAAAATGCAACACTAATGAGGATTATAGTAGTGGTCCCATTTTAGGACACTTTAGTATTCTTATAGTTGCTGCTTTAACATCTAAAGGATGGAAATATTGATTTCCATGTGTCTAAATCCAGAAGATATTACTGTAATCACATAGACTAGTCTGATGGCTGCAGGATTTCCATATAGTAAATCCCAAATGAAGCTGCTACGTTGTGATTGAACTGGAATGTCTCTCTTCAAAGATTGCTGGTTCAGATGTCAAAGACGGGAGATTATCGGAGTCCCGGGTGGTTTAGGTGTATAGATACGAACCCGGATTCGGTTGCAACATTGAAGTGAGCTTCAGTGCAGACTCCACTGCGTGATGGGAGCCTTTCCCATCACGATGGAGCTTCTCCGTGTCAGGGAGGATAAACCGTTTCCATCATATTCCCCAGGGATCCCCAAGATGCAGACTCCTGGGACATTGTAGGTGCTTTATAGCGACTTCCTGGGATAAAGCCCCCCGGTGCCAGCGCCGGCAGCACCAGCGCGCAGCGAGTGCAGGAGATCCGCTGCCAGGGAGCCTGCGCTGTCCAGCTCGGGGCTGGTGTGCGCCGTTCAAAACAGTAGGAATTGCTTCATCCTCCGAGATTCTTGAATGCTCTCCCTTGGTTGTCATCTCCTAACTTGGCTGGGTCAGACAACCATTTGTGTGTTGTTTTCTTCGCAGGCACCCATAAAGAAATATTTGTTTGACTCTTATTCATTCTTTTTTTTTTTTTTTTTCCTTAAAACAATTGAGATTGACTTAATACATACATCATGGGCAACAGTGTGCATATATATGTAGAGAGAAAAAGAGGCAGAGAAACTATGCAGTTGGTTTCTAGATACTGAGTATCCAGAAATTACAGAGGCGGGGAGGAAGGAATAGTGACTTTAATTTTCTGAAAAATAGTTTTCTAAGGAATTTCTCTTCTGACCATTGTTTGGATCTGTGTCTTGGAAAAGCTACTTAGCCTTCTGTGTTAATTTTCCATTCAGGAATGGGATTAAAAATCCCTTCTGATTCTAATTCTGAAGTGCCTCCTTCTTCAGTTGCACAGAGGAATTAGATGACTGCAGACTCCTTTCCTGCTGTTGGAGAGGGCACAGATGGATGAACTGAACCTTTAACTGTGTGGGGACTTCTTCATTTTCTCAACAAGTACCTCCAGTTGCATCAGACGAGGAGAATAGATTATTATTTTACAGTTTTAGTACTAGGAGCACGCTGCCTGCTCTTGATGGGCCGAGTGTCCATGTGATAGTTGTCCACAGGGGATGATAACGCATAGCAGACACAGCAGCCTTCTACCTGATATCCACTATTGCCTCCTTAGAGCTCAGCCGTGGACTGATCTGTGTGTGCTGTGTGACCAAAACTGCTGCTGGCTACAGGTAAAAACTCAGAAAGTAAAATATGAGATTTAAAACAACTACCCTAAGCCTGGTGATGCTAGTGCCTGCAATTAGGTGGGAGATATGACCTGTGTCCTGGAAGACATTTTGTTCCTGGCGCCAGACAGACCAGGAGCTTGCAGACTTCTTGTGTGAGAGGTCTTCCACTGAATGGTCACTCCTCCCACCAAATGGTCACCTCCTATCCTGTATCTTGAAAATGGAAACTAAATTTTAAAAAAGTGAGAGCTGGAGTTCAGGAGAGAGGGTTTCTCTGCTGCTGTGGGTGGGTAGGGAAATTTCAAAACTTCAAGGTCACCAGTTCTGGGACTTCTCTGTGATGTGGGGAAAAAAAGAAATAGAAAGATGAACACAGCTTTTTTAGATGAAAGTTTGATACTGAAGTGCCTAAAGTCTGCCTTGCTCCCATGGTTTTGACAGCAAAGTTCTTTCCTGAGTACAGCCATAGCCCTACAAATCAAAGTAGCTTTTTCCTTCCCTCCTTCTCCACCCTGTCTTCTCCCCGCCTTCGTGGAACTGCTGTGAGCAAGGATACAATACTCTGTGACTTCTACTGTTTGTGTACTTTTTTCACTCTTCCACCATGAAATAGCTACCCGTATATTTTGTCTGCTTAATTTGGAGTGTTATTGGCTATTCAGAGGCCTGGAAAACTGTGTGGCCAGCTCATGGAGGCAAAGCAGACAACTGAACCCTCAGCTCTATGCTAAATGCAGTGTGGAAATCGCTCCTTGCACCTTTTTTTTATAGAGAAATTCAGAGTTTCAGGTATTTTGCAGGGGCGGGTGCTCCAGCAGCTTTGCTTTCTACTCGGGGCTGGCTGGGTGCCATGCCAGCTTTTGCAGGCAGGTCTCTTGTGATAATTGTTCACAGTTGGTATTGTGGAACATGTCCCTTTTCCTTTCCAGATGCTCTGTGCTACCAAATAAGGGGAAAACATGTGTTCCTCAATGCTGTGATAAGTCAGAGGTATAAGTTACAGCTTTACCATATTGAGAAAGGAATGCAAAGTGCACCCTTCTCTATCAGTACAGAACATATTTACAGAATTCAGCTATAAGACATGGCAAGCTGCATCACTGTGCAGAAAAAAAAGAGGCCTTTTTACCTTTTTTAATTTGCTTTTTGCATTAAAAAGCATTTTTGTTAAGTAGATTTCTCATTAGATTAAGTTCTGTATTTGGTTCTTGGCTAAAGACTCTCACAATTGAATCCAGTGAAATATAGAACATTATCAGCTTTTCCATTTTAGTTACCTTCTGCTTTTTCGTATCAGTCTCTAATTTCTGTGAAAAGCTGAATTTACTTACTCCAGTTAATAATGAAACATACAAAAAATGAGATACAGGAAAAGCAGACTAAAAATAACCACTAATCTGTTCATCAGTTTACTGTTAGCTTTATTGTTTGTCTTTTCAGCATTCATTTTTTCTTGTTTCAGTTTAATGCAGTGCCTTGTCTTAACGAAGTCAAGATCCCTTGTTTTGTTACCATGTTACCCTAAAGCAGGAATCGAGCTTACAAAAGGGCATTACCAGCCCTATCAGCTACACGGTATGTTACAAAGTTTCTCATTTTCAACTAGCAGTGAAATAAATAAAAACAGAAACAGTGACTGGCACTCAGAAACCCAAAGAACCGTGAAATCTGAAGCATTTCCTTGTGCCAGCATGCGCTGTACGCAGGGAGAATCTGCTAGCCTGCTTTTTATGCTCCCATTAAAAGCTCAAAAAACCTGTATGAGCTCTGAACTTGGAAGTTCGGAGCTCTAAACTTAGCCTGTTATACCAAATGTTTTCCTGTCAGGACTACAAGAAGTGCCCTCCCGGTTAATGCGGGTAACCCATCTAGTTCTGCCTTTGATGGAGGCTGTTGCTGACCACCTGAGTTCTCTCCTAGCCCCAGCACTGCAGCCCTATACCTGCCTGAGTGGCTTTGCAAATGCGAGTTTGGGAGCTGATGTGTGCCTGGGCACTATCGAGCAGGGTTTTTTGATCCTCCGCGGGACATTCAGCAACAGATTTTGCTGTGGACCTTAGGCTGGTTCTGGCTATTTGGTTTGCACATCTGCTGCGAGATTTGGTTTGGAGAGGCAGGAGGCGGAAAGAAGGAGACAGGGAATCCTGAGCAGTCCAGAGACATAAAACAGTGTGAAGACACAGATGTGCTGATGGATGCTGCAAAGAAAGCATTTTCTTTCTGAACTGTCAGCACTGTCTGCAGCTTGACACAGTACTTTGTCTTCATTTTAAACTTTTTACTCATTATTAAAATATTTAAATTGGCTGGTGTGAAATCCTGTAGGAAAACTAAAAGTTTATTTCAGGGCAGCGGTGCTTAAAAGAACCCCATAAGCACAACCATGTATGGGGGCGGCAGGGTATCAGTCCAAAGGAAGACTCACTGTCAGTTCAAATGAAATCCATATGTTAAAACTACAGAAAGAGTTTGTCAGTCTGATGGCTTGACTATTATTAAGGAATGGTCCCTCGTGGGAAACTTAGCTTTTAAGATCATAGAGTGAGAAGTGCGTTACTAAACCAGTTTTCTGGGATGGCATTGGACTTGGAATACTGGACTCTTGCAGTTATGTGGCATTTTGACAGGGAATGGCACTGATTAATTTCGGGGCAGTGGAGACTGGTAACTGCCCCCCCCACCCAACCCTAATTTTTTTCTCTCTGTTTCTCTCAAACACTCCCCAGCTTTCTCAGTCTGGTCTGCGGAACTTATATGCTATACAGTGTGTCGCACGATTACCTCTCAGGAAAATGCGTTGCCAATTTGTAAATGCGATGCTATATTTTCTAAGAAAGAAGACAGGAAAGCAACTCGGCCTTTCAGTTGTGCCACCGACAGTATATCAATAGCACCAAAGTGCTAGAATTGCAATTGAAAGAAAAAAAAGGGAGTGATTGAAAACAAATGGGTGCAAGAACTTAAATATTCTTTTGTCTTTATTCTTTCAGATAAATTTTTTCTCCCAATCTGTGTTCAATTTTGCTTAGTTCTAGGTCAGCCTTAAATGAGGTGCAAATTTACAAAAGGGACAGAAAATGGCTGCTGTTGAGATAAGAGCAAGATGACGTATCTGTACAAGGGACATGCACTTTCTGGATGCATGAACCACTGTTTGCTATATGGTTTCTTTCTCTTAAGGTCAGGGGTAGAATAAGACCGCGGCCAGATTTTCAAAACAGCTCAGGGGCACCTAAATAAGGTGCCAGCCTTTGGACTTTATTCTGTTCTCAGCCATGAGGCCGCCAGATTTGGGGGGCACCAGTGAGACCTGGGCTCCATTGCGAATCCAGGTCTAATATAAGAATATTATGCAGGCAAAGCTTCCTAAAATACATTAGCAGAGCTCAGTGAGAAATTGTGTTCCAGTAAAACTAAGTCCAAATATGCTGAGATAAGTCTTTTTATTCATAAAACTGAGAAGTTGCTGCAGGCAACTGTCTAGTCTGCTGGTGAACAGTAACTGTGTTCAGTGGATGACTCAGGGCTTTTGTGCATCCTGACTTGTTGTAAATTTTTTCAAGGATGAAGCACTTGAGCACATCGCTTCATGGACGTGCAAATGTCTTAAGATGGAGGTCCTGCAATGTGCAAAGTTTTTGATGGGAGGTGGTGATTGCCCTTAAAGCGCAACAGTGATGGAGCTTGGCACTTGTGGTTTGGGATAATAAAGAGATAACTTATTCAAGCAACTTCAGCCATTTTTTTTTTTTTCTTTTTGGTCTTTCATGTCATATATACTACATACTTGCTTCTGCTGCAGATTCCAGCAATAGAAAAACATAACAATATTTACCAATCAGCTAGATTAGATTTGACATGGTAAGTTTATACAATAATTTCTTTTAGTGAATTTCCATTAGAAAAAGAGGAAATACATAAGCAGTCAGCAGCAGCCTTTCTTTACCCCTTCCTTCAACAAATTCTATGGAAAACTTCTGGAAGATTGAGGATGGTGTTGATGACTAATATTTATTTATTTATATGACCATAGTTTCCTTTAAGCACATGGTCCCCTTTTTGCTGTGAACTGCATGTTAGAAAGAGCATATGCACTTCCAAGTGTTTACATCTAAGCAGTCTTGCTTCAGAAAACTGGCAGTCTCAGAAAATGCTGTTTGACATAATTGCTACTACAGGTTATAGCCGCTACTAGTGTTTTACCTTAAAAACCGGGAAAGGAGGCTCCAGCACCCCTGCTGGCATGTTATTGTTAATATCTTACCTTCTTTCTTAGTTTCCATCTCAAACTGCATTTATAATCTCATGACTGAAATGGAGTCTTGTACAAATACTATCAAGCAGTAAAACGGATAAAAAAAAAAGTAGCATATTAAGCATGTCCTACTAATTTTAGACTGTTAAGTACGTACATACACACATTTTCTCCAAAGCCCATGTCTGCTCTACATTAGAAGTATCATGACACTTTTGTAAGAGGCTTGCCATGATGTGCTTAGAAAAGATTTTTCTTCGGTTGCATCTGTATTTGTTCGAGACTCCGTTTCAGTCATGCTGTTATAAACAGCAGTGATTTCTGCAGTGCTTTTAATTTTCAGATTGTTTGTCATTGGTGAGTGGATTTTGCACAACTAAAACATACTGGTTTAGCTAATCCTTTTTTATATTCTGACAACAGGAATAACAAAACCTGACACACACAAATAATGTCCACTGAAATCCATCTAAAATCCTGATCACTTAAGTAGAAAAGCTAATAGCAAGTACTCAAATCTGTAGCATAATAATAGCAGTATGAGAAAGTATAAAAAGCGTGGGTAGTATTCTTTGAAAATACAATTTTCAAATAGATTTTGACTTTCAGAGAACAGGAATTAAATTTGGGTATATTTTATATATTTCTCTGATTGCAGCCATAAAATTATATTATTAAACACAATTTCAGCTTTACAAGTATTGTTTTACTGTGATATTGAGAAATATCAAGTCCAATATCAATACTGAGAAAAAAATAAATTATTTTCATCAACTCTGCATTTTTATTTAGGATATGGGGAAACTGCCATTCCCCATATCCTAAATAAAAAAATTTGCCATTCTTCCTATTCCTGTTTTGCTTGAAGCGTGAGTGGTATTCTGCTGTGGCACAGTTACTTCAGAGAGGCACCTAAAGTAAAGGAGGGTTGTAAATCCATTACTGCAAACAAAACAGTTTGACAGGAAAGAAAATGAATATATGCCTTGCCAAGTAATGGCGATTCATTGGCTTGCCATGCAGTGTTCATGGTCTAATCCTTAATATTTATATTGTAAAGTACACAAAATGCTCTAGGTGCTTCCCTAATATGGTTTCCCCAAAGTTTGTGTTGAATTTTTATCTAAGTTTCGCTTTTAACATGTACAGTAAATGTGTATTGTTGCATACTTAAATGGTGTCTAAACACACTCATACAGTTATCTGGGTGAAGTTTGCTAAGTTTTTTTCTGATGTTTTTCTGTCGTGTGTTTACCTGATCAGTTAAGCATTTTTGTCAAAGTGAGCTCGAGAAACAATGAGACTGGGAAGAGAAAGACAGATATGTTATTTCCAAAGCAGTAGGCTCTGAAAAAGCAACAACCGATAATACCTCTTGCTTACCCACCACTTCATCATTTGCACAGGATTTCTGGAGCATCCATCTTCAGACAGCCCAGATTTTCCTATGCCTAATTCCATACTTCACTCCTGCTTTTTCTTCAACACCATCATGCTGCCCACATATTTCTCTGGTATATTGTGCAACTCTCTATTGTGCTGTCAACAGGAAGCAGATCAATCACACATGGGTCTCCCAATTCAGTAGTCATCATCACTCACATTTCTCAATTCTGGTTTATTTCTTGGAAGATGAGTTGAAAATAGTCCTTTTCTTCCTCAAAGTATTTAAAAATATTTCATGAAAGATGGAAGCCAATATTTACTATTATAGAAGTCTGAGATCAATAACACTCTCTTGCTGAAATTATATATTCACATTCAAATGTCAGAAAATATACCCAGGTCATGCCAATTTATCTGCTGCTAATAAAGTGTCAGCACACAACTTGTCTTTTCCACTATTTGTCACAGTTCTATAGATTGTGTTAAATAATGATTTATCACCCATACTTTGGCCAACTAGTTTCAAATTGCTCTCTGGATGGTGTCTCTGAATGTCTCCATTTTCTATATGTAGGGGTCAAAATGCAAGTTCCCAGCATATAAGTTTCTGACTTGAGTCACTGCTATGCCAGTGAGAAACTTGATGATTTTCCTCAGTTCCCTCCTCCTCTTCCTGCTTTGCAATTAATTTCTCATCCTCGCCCTCTTCTTCTCTAATGCTGACACTTCCAAACAGGGAGGTATCCGGCTATGAAAATCCATTCAATGAATTTCCTAAGAAAAACTTGACATCAGTGGCCACGAGCATCAACAAAGAGAATAGTCACACTCAACTTATCCATCGAGATAACGATGAAGTAATGAACATCGTCCCAGTTTGACAAGAAATATGAGCCAAATGCAGCAATGCTCAGCCCTGTAATTTAGAACTCTTAGCACATATGATAATATGTTTTTTGAGAGCATAAGGCAGAAAGGGTCATGATTTTGATTAGGTACCACCTGCAAGAAGTAAAGAAAAACAAGATAATCCTGACCTTTGGACAATGAGACAAAACTCACGTGCCTGTTTTGGCTGATAGAGGTAAACAAAAGTCAGTTTATAGGCAATGTCCGTGAAACAACATCTCGAACCATTTTGGCTCTTGGCAATCTTGTTTTACTAATGAGATACCAATGGAAACAAAGACTATATCTGTTCCTGTCAACAGGAACTTGTAATAAAGTAAGAGACTTAAAGATGTGGAATTAGAACTGTGTGGGATTTGGAAGGGGATGTTTGGGGTTTTGTTTTGTTTTCTAATGAAGATCTTATGCATAATTCACTTATTCTCTGGTTTAGGTTATACTGAAATCAGTGGAAAGATTCCATTATAGAAAAGCAGGAGTTAGATCAGATCTTCTGGGATGGGGCTAATTTTGAAATGTTGTGTGCTCTTTTTCTCCCAATGAACTCCTGTCTTCTAGGCAGCTTGAAAACTAAGTGGAAACTTCCATGGAAAAGAAGATGAAGTGCTGAAATCTTTCACTTATTTAGCTTTCAGTTAGATAGTGGTTACTAAACACAGAATCACGGAATCACAAAATGGCTGAGGTTGAAAGGGACCTCTAGAGATCACCTAGTGCAACCCCGCTGCTCCAGCAGGGACACCCAGAGCACGGGGCACAGGGTGGCACCCAGGCGGGTTTGGAAGATCTCCAGAGAAGGAGCTGCCACAGCCTCTCTGGGCAGCCTCTGCCAGGACTCTGGCACCCTCACAGCAAAGCAGTTCTTCCTCCCTCACATGGAGGTAGAACTTCCTGTGTTTCAACTTGCACCCATGAACATCTGAATGGGATAGCAAAAGAGCATGAAAACTTTTAAATAGGCAGATATAGCATTAATTATGAGAGAGTATTTATTTTATTTCCTTACAAAATAATTCATTTTCTCTTATTTGGTATTGATGCTGTGAAACAGATGTACCTTTGCTGCCGGAAAATATTGATTGCGTATGTAAATTCACAATTTAAGGCTTTATAATAGAGATGTGTGTGCCTGCATGACATTTTTTTCATCTATATTAGCCTAAAAGTCAAACTCTTCTGCTCCTTCAGTGGTTCCTCCGTAGTCTTCTGCTTAAGAACTTGCTCATTGACGTTCAGGATTCCTGAACGTTCAGGGAGAAAGTACGGTCAGAGACTTTCTTTTGGTCTTCTCTTGGGTGAAATCCCGGGGAGGCTTCTTCAAGGGATTGAGCTGGGCTCAAGCCTTAGAGAGGAGATTTCCATGCATTGGTTGGATCTGGTAGTGAGCGCTGCGTAAGTGCATTTCTATCCCAGCTCCGTGGGGGAAATGGGCTTTTAATATCCTATATTTTGGTATCAAGTATTTTGAGCTTTGAATACTTCCAGAAAGACATGGCTGTGGCTATGGTAGCATGTCCTGGTGCCTGTCTGTGACACCGAGGTCAGTTGACATGGAATATTAATCTATCTTCCAAAACAAGGTAACTGCATCCCTACTGCTTTTTGGGGATGGTCTTTGCTCCATGCCTGAGAATGATCTTTGCTAGGCAAAATAGATATCATCGCAGCAACTGTTTCCACAGCTGAATAAGACCGATAGCCAAATTCCAGTGTCTGGGCACATTTCCTGTCTCTGTCTCGCAGAGAGTTAGCCAGTGGCTTTATCGGCTCCCTAGAACTTAGGTACAAGGCTCACGTAAGTTGGTGGGATTTATAAATACACTGCCGGAGTTAACTCATGGTCTCACACATTTGTTTCAGTTTGTTGCATAGTATCCAAAATCTGTGAAACAACCAACCGTGAAGACATTTATTAGAGCTGCCATGAAGAAAATGGTCTGTTTTTGAGTCAATAGGATCTCGTGCTTAATCAAGAACCAGCTCTCTTCAGGTTGAGGGGAAAGTCAGTGAATTCCTAGGTGGAAATGAACAGAGTTATGGTGGCAAATTGGGATAAGAAAGAACGGAAAAAATATGTACTTTGTATGGAGTAATTATGTACACAAAAGCACATTTTCCATTCCTGTTTCCCCCATTCTGCACTTTGTTTTTTTCTTGACATTGGATCCATTATGATATCGTATGAATTTCGTCACAGAAGTAAATAACAGCTTGTTTCCTTGGGAGCGATTGAAAAACAGAGTAAAAACAGCACTTTCTGTTTTTGAAAGTTGTCAGATTGTCATGGTACTGAAGTGTTGCATCATGTTGTCATGGCAACTAATATTATAAAAACTGATTTAAAGAGAAATAAAGGCACTTTTCAGTGATGAAAATCATTTCACTTTAAAGATTTCAGCTTTTATTTTCTCTCTCTCCATGTCCCTCCCCTTTCTTTTTCTTAAGGAAGGAGCAATATTCATTCAGGTCTCTTCCCATGTAACGATTTGCAACATGCAGTGGCTCAAGGAGATTTGTTGTTCTTGTTGATGTTGTTGTTGTTTCTTACACCGAGATAGAGAGCTGAAAAGTATAGGCAATCACTTTGCTGGGCGAAACCATCACCGACAACCAGGGGAGCTCGGAATGGAATTATTATTTTTTTTTCCATCTGTTATGCCTATTTGCACAATACTCTTTCATGCAAAATCATCCCAACTGTTTCAAAAACCTACCAAGATAAACAGATACCGCACGTTCTTGCTTTGCCAGAAATAAACAGTCGGGAGACTACATCGTGTCAGACCTGTTTAGAGATTCTGCTGGAATTTCCAAGAGCTCTCAGCAATGACCTGTTTGTGTTTCTCCCTCAAAATCAAGGAGCATTTACTGACTGGGCCAATGGCTGGAGAGCAGAAGTAGGTTAGTGCTCACCACTATTGAAGTCTCTTTCTCTCTGCAGAGTGTGCTCAGAATGATTCAGTCTGTTTTAAAAGAGAATGGGCTTGAGCCACAGTCCCAGGGTAAAGTAAACAAACCAGAAAAAAAAGGTAAATTGTGCAGTTTGTCATTTTTTGTAAAACAGCCATCACCAAATCCAAAGCCCAGAGATACAAGCTGCAGAGTGGCAGCCAAGCCACTTGCTCTGAGCACGGTCACGCAACATTTGATTTATCACCGTGCACGGGGCTCGTAGCTTTGTGCAATCGTGTTCTTGCGTTTGTGGAGAGAACAGTGTTTGCATGTGCCTGTGCAATCACTGCTGCGCCTTCTATTCTTACCCAACAACCTTTCAACATGTCAGGCTGCTTCTGCCAGATTTTACAGATGTGTGGAGATAATGTTCCAATGAGCTCCAAGGAAACAGGCTACCATGTAAAGAGATCCTCTCCGGCAAGCTTGCTGCCTGAGGAAATGTGGCATGAGCTCATGCTGCTACTTCAAAGGGAATTCATGCCGGAAGCGGTTCTTAGAAATGCCTCGAGCACAAGAGAAGCTCCCTGTTAATCATTAGACTCATATCTATAAGTGACCGATTTTCACTGGTCCTCATGGTCGTAAATCGTCTAGTTTACCTGGGGAATGACACATGCATTAAAAATGCATTGCATGAAATGAAATCTTGAGATAGTTAGAGACAAACGCAATTCCCTGTAAAGAGGATGGGGAGAAGGTCTTTCTCCATGAGCCTCGCTGCTTTGTGCGGCTGTCTTAGCATGTTAGTTAAAACCATATCCCTCAGATTTCTGTTAGGGGGAGAATCACTGTTTTCAAGGGCTGTTGACTTGGGTAGTCCCATAACAGTTGTTCGCTGAGCAGTTGGAAAAGTCTTTTGCTGCTAAAATTGTTTGTTACATTTAGTTACCCTGCCTTTCACAATTAAGTAGTCTGGTAGCACTGAAAAAAAAAAAAATGTAACAGAGAGATTTATTTTGCCCTCATTTAAAAGGAAGCAACTGTTTTATAATTAATATAGACTCAGATTATGTTCCATCTTAAAATCATAATGAAAATAGTCATCTTAGGACTAAGAAAAAACCTGTGAAATGTCATCCAGTTTCAGAATGTCATGAATACCATAAAGTTTCAGAAAGTTAGCAGGAAGGGATAGAAATGATACATCTAGGTAGCCCAAAGCAGAGATGTCTATAAAACTGCAGCAGGCAGGTGAAGACATTCAGCCTAAATTGCATTAAATGGTGAATTAGTCACTTCTGTCTTTCGCAGTCTTCCCCTAAATTTACAGTCAGTGTTTTAATTCTGTTTGTCTGATGCCTACGCAATGACCCTAAATGACTAGACTTCCTAGACTCCACCACTGGAGGCGGGGGGAAAGAAAAGTATAAATACGCCGAGACGCGGATAGGTTCTTAGTTTCATTCTGCGTGTGCTGGGGGTGCAGATGTGGTTACCTTTTGGCTGTATGTGGTTAGCAAAGGCTGCACCTGACAGCAAGGGTAGTTGTTGCAGAACCAGGGATTCATAACCAGGTTTTCTCACTCCTCTTTCCCCCACTGCCCATTTCTGCTCCTTACTCATCATGTGTTTAAGCCATGCAGCAGAACATACATATGTCTAAATTCGTATCAGAGCTAGATAAATATACTGTAAATGTATATTTATTAAAACTTGTTTTCTTTTCTATCTGTACAGTATGTTCTCATGCACATACTTGTTAACTCATTGCTTTTATTAGCAGATTCCTTAATTAAGGCCAAATGAAAAGGGGGAAATGTGGAAACCATTTTGAGTGTAAGTTTTCAAAGTGGCTGTTAACTAATACTGCATGTAACTTGGTGGATCTAATTGCCTTGTGTTCAGCATATCGAGCGCTCACCATTTCAGAGCCACGCAAGTTGCAGCAAGTTTGAGGCATTAATAGTGGCCAGGTAGTATTATACTATTTTTAATGAATGTCTGTTTTCTATTCTTTACTCTGCTTTCTTTGGAAGGAGGCCCGTGTAACAAAGTATTAAGAAAACACACTGCTGCCCTGGAATGTGTATATTAGCTGCAGATTATTTCCTATTAGCAGATTAGCTGCGAGGCTATTGGCTCTGAAAGGTCTTTGAGAGTATTTTGTTTTGTAACTGATTCAAGCCATGGGAGAGAATTGCCACCATGATTGGGAAGAAGAATTAGCCGCCGTTGCCATGGGCACGGGAGCTCGGCGGCTTTGTGAGCGCCAGCCCCAGGACGGGATGCCGCAGCGGGAGCTCGCGGCTTTGTGAGCGCCGGGATGGATGCGGCGCTGGCGCGGGCAGGGAGTAGCTGGGAAAACCTCCGCTGCGGAGGTGGGAAACGGTGCTGCTGGTGCTTCGCTTATTTCCCCCCCCCCTTTCCTTGAATTTAGTGTTTCTGCTTCCTGCTGCCTTCGTTATGCTAAGGCGCCAGCATAGGACTAGCTCCCTTTTAGGAAAAATGCCGCGATTTGGCTTTTGCTCGGGAAGGAGCTAATCCTGCCCCTCCTGGTGTGTCCTGCGCCGCTCAGTACAGGGCAGAGTGCTGGGCTAGCGTAGCCCACACGGGGATACGCTACAGACGTATCCTGTATTTTATGTGTATGTTCTACACATGCTGATATTGCTGCATTTCTGATCGCCCTCCTATGTTATAAAACACAGGGGGGCTTGTGGATGCCAGAGAAACCATCAGGATCCTTTAGGGCTTGGTAGGAGACGGTGGCCCCTGGCTCCTGGCTGCCTGCAGGCACTGGGACATGCAGGAGAGCTTCCATATCCCATAGGCTCCACAGAAGTCCCTCGCCTTTACTTCTGCTTGGCACTTAAAATCCCTCCCTTAGAAACGATAGTTGAATTAAAGGACAAAAA
>VZSV01000030.1:6384156-6396911 GCA_013398735.1 Nothocercus julius
ACAGATAGTTGATAAGAGGATAAAAAATGGATGAAATTAATCTTCTCCCTTTGAGCAATAATTTAATATATTTGAATAATCAGTGCTAGACTGGCCTTGCATGTATTTCTTTTTTACAACTCTGTTTAACTTCCCAAGAAGTTTTGAATGAGTGGAAAATGTAGTATTGGAACGTATCTCAGTGTGAACAGTAAACGATAATATTAGTGTATGAATATCAAACATAACTCCCCAGACATGTGAGTAATGTCAAAACAAAGTGTTTGTTTTCTTTTAATATCTGTTTTCCCCCTGACTAACCTCTAATCTTTACAGAATCGGTCACTTCCCTTGAACACCCAATTGATTATCTTGACCTCTTTACTTAAAACCATTTCACTAGATTGTTTAACATACGGAAATTAGCCAAAGAAATGTATTTCTACTGGCAAAGCAGTGTGTGGGCATGAGGCTCAGCACCAGCGTGTGAAGGACAGGCTTAATCATGTCTGTCACATTGGATGGTGGCAGAGAGCAGCCTACATCATGGGTGGGGATGTGGCTGTCTCACTGCAGATCAGTGCAGATCAGATATTCTTAAAAGATTTAAGACTTACCATGGGAAAAACACAACAGAAATTATTGCAAAGATTCCTGGAAGCATACACATTGTTCTTTATGTTTTTTAACTAGAAGTCTGGTTTTTACTTCACCCAATAGTCCAGATATTTGCAGGAAAGCGTGCAGAGTCCACTGGTGATTCAAAGCTATCTTTCAAGTACAGGAGAGGGATATCCTTACTGCAGAGTCTCCTGCCTAGTATTTGCTTCTTTTTGTATTACCTCTCCCTTATATCGTTGCCTAGAGGAGTTTTTCCTCCTCTCCTGTGAGCTGCATTGCTCGCATCTCCTGCAGAGACAAAGGAGATCCCTTATAGCCTAGGCAAACATGCACAGAACCGCAGAGAGGATCAGCAGAAGATGGTTTTGCTCATCTTAGATCAGCATCTAGTGTAAATGAATATGAGATGGTAAATGAACACTGATTAATACCTGCCCATTTCTGGCATTTGTTGCTGCTAAGAGATCATCTGTCACATCAAAATTAATGATTAATACCTCCAGGTATAGTAATAGGCTACACCAGAATATATGCTGGTCATGAGGCGGGGCAAAGGCTCTACAGTTTCCACTACTCATAATTCCACTATGAAAAAAAAAAAATCTACCAAGTAGTACAAAGTAGGAGAAAAGGGGTTTAATGTAAAAGGAAAGATACTTGTGTATTTCTTTGTTTCTTAATTTCTCTGCCAAGTTTTTGTGAAGGTCTTCTGATTGGCTTAGATAACATTTTATACTTCCAAACCTTACACATTTGAAGGAACTCATTTTGACCCAGGAACCCCTTTCTGGGGGTCACTTTGACTAAAGATTCCACATGACCCAAAAATTCCTTTCAGGGGGTCACTTTTTATTATAACTGACATCTTTGTGAATGAAGAACAAGGTCTTCATGCTGAAAAGAGGACTAATGCTGGACAGAATAGTGCTGGCATGGCTGATGTCATTTAGGGCCTAGGAGAAGGATCAAACTTTCATTTTGATCTCAAGGTGTAGGCCAGCCATGCTTGTAGGCTCCATACAGTGACTTGAAGTGGATAAACAATCTAGGAGAAAAAAAAAAATAAAAGGTCAAGGTTGCATTTAATTAATCAAGCTCCAGTTAAATTCAGTTCCAGTTAATGCAGTTTTGCCTCAGAAGCAGTTTAGAAAAATGCAGCATCATCTGTCATTCCTCTGAGAAAAATGGTGTAAAATCCAGTAGTCAACGTCCGAAATACCAAAGTTTAATTTTACTTATTTCCTGAGGGAGTTGAAAGTCGTCATCTGAGGAAAATCCATGAATTCACACAACACAGGATCTCTACACTGAGTGCTCCATAATCTATGTTTTTATTTAGGCATTTCTTTTGAAATGAATGCTTTACACAATGCAATCTGAAGTGTAGATTTTCTTCCTGTGGCTAGTCTGAAATAACACCGTATCTTCTTATCTTAGTGGCGTAAGAGTCGTTTCATCTTAATGGCGTATTTAACGCCAAGAGTACTTGTGATCATTTCGGTGACAGGCCATTTCCCTGGAAAGCTGGCCATCCTGCTTTGTCTTTCTCTGCTGGAATGGGAGTGGAACGAGACATATAAGAAGCGATGCATTTGTATCCAGCCCTTGGACTTCCCACGGACAGTTTGGGCGTTTAGTGGGTGCATGTCATTTGTGAGAGATGTTTTCTTCTCCCATGGATGTCTTCAAGGAGACTAGTATGATCTTCTCTATGTTTCTTGACCAGTAACCATCTTAGGAAATCTCTCAAGCCTTTCTGTGCACATCTGTGGTGAATTAACATGTTTCATCAAGGGCTTCTTCTGTTTAAAGAGATGGCTGTGCATTTGAATATGAAAAGTTTTACTTCTTCCAGTTTGATTCTGAGATCTAAAATGAGTTAATATAAAGTGAGACCTGAAAGATTTTATATTCAATAAAGGAATGTTGTATGTGATCACTAGGTCTTGTGATGCCTTAGACTCTTTCTAAAGCTTTATTTCACTAAAAATAGGGGAACTGCAGCAAGCCTTGTTTTCTAGGATTTTTTCTTGTTTCTCAGAACACAAGCAAAGCCTTCCTCCTTCCTCTCTTTCCTTCCCTTCTTTGAAGAACAGAAATTAAGTTATTTTAACCTCCTCCTCTACATAGAGAAACAAATCTCTAATTTACCACCCAGAACCCCTCACGATTTGCTTTCCAACTAACTTCTGCGCAAGCAGAGTACAAGTACATGTGCTGTTTTAGGTAAAATTATCCACACTAAAGAGCAAAGGGATGGAGGGGAGCTTCCAGCATTATGCAATGAAAGGGGGCTCACTTTTCTGTAACATTTTCCATGGAACGCTTTTGTTTGCACAGAGATATTGATTTTCCATCTTCAGGAGGCAGTTGTTTATAATAAATACTGTGGCAAGCTGTTTTTGCTCAATTAGCCTTGAACACTTCAGAACTCTGCCTTTACTTAGTAAGGGTTTTCAGAGATCTCCTGTGATAGAGCAGATCTGCAGCAGTCTTCGATTAAAATTTCTGGGCTGTGAGTATGACTACTGTTTTAAATATATATACTTTTTTTTCTTTAGGAGGTAGAAATGAGTTAATCTATAATAGGGATAAAAATGCATTCTTGCATAGTGTGAAATTGGAGAAGGGCTTGTAAAGGAAACTAAGGAATTATATAGATGCACTATATTGCATAGCACATGCTGCTGCTGCTTTGTAGCTATTGTTTACTTGATTAAAACAAATAATGGAAATAATAGTTATACATAAGAGCATTTTAGCTGCAGTTCATCTTCTGTGAGCATGAAAGTTTAACTGGAGACTTGCTTTCAGTCTACCTTTAGGGCACTCTATTGGGTTCCTCCTAGAGCTCTCTACCATGCAGGAGAGTATTCACACCTATTAAGGAAATGCATTACAAGCTCCTCTAAGATTTCTTTGTAATCACATATGGAGAGAAAATCTCCAAAACTATACCTTAGCACAGCAGAGCATTAGTAGTGGTAGACTAAGGTCTTTAAAAAGCTAATGCAGAAGCTTTCTTGTAGTTATCTAGTTATCAGGCAGGTAATCTTAATGAACATTTTGGAAGTTCAAAAGTCTTTGTAGATATGTTCTACCTCATGTTTTAGTATACAGTGGTTGTAGTGCATGTTCAGTTTATCTTGGCATTACTTAGCCATTCTTTGGCTAACTGGTATGTATATTTGCCTGGAGTGAATAAAGGGTTAATAACATTTGTGCAGCGGTTGGAAATACTCAAAAGTGCAACAACATTTATATTTTATATTTCTGTAATGAAAAAATGTGCACAGATGTGAGAAGGTGAGTACAATAAATAATTGAGGAGGACATTAGAAGAAGAAATCAAAGCCACTTATATGCTTATGATCTTTTAATTAAAGATGCTTGAGTGAAGATCAGTGGAATTAATTCTAGTTTCCTTAATGGGCAGTGGAAGTGATTTTGTTCTCTTTGTAGTATACCCTTGTTATTTGACTGCAAATACAGATGGTAATAAATGTAAGGTGATGGATAAAGCTGGTGGTTTATTCTGGGCTGACATATTAAATGAGAAAAAGTTACAGAAAAGGGCTGCTTAAATGTAGGCACAGTTAGACATAAATGGCATGATATGAAAAAAATGCTGAAAGTGCATAGTAGCAGTCTCAAATAAATGGGAATGGTTGTGAGCATGTGGAGTTGGAACATAACTTCAGGCAGCTCATTCTGAACATTTTGAATTTGATGCAATCCCAATTTCTTAAATACCTAGACTCAGAAAAGGCTGGTTGATGCTCATTGGCTTTAGATAGGCAACTTTCTCTCTGTGTTGGCTTCTAATCCTGTGTCCATCATAATTTCTAGCAAGTTTATTGCTGATTTAACTGGAGTCAAACGAAATCTCCCATCTCAGATGATTAACAAACAAACTTGGAAGCAAAGCTGGAGCTTGTCCACATGGAACTAAAGAAGTCTTAGTGCTATGGGAAACCTCTCATCCTGTACCTGTTTTCTTTTATGACTCTATAAATGTCTTCACCTCACCATGAAATCATTAGACTCTTTTGAAAACTGTCTTCTTTTTACACATCTTATCTTTTTTTGCTTAAATTCCTTCAGTTATCTTTGAATTCTGCACAGTGCATAAAAAGATAATAAATGTGACATTAGGTGGAAATTATTTCAACAGGTAGCTGTGGTGCTCCATGCCAGTAGAACTATGGATGTAAACAGTGTAATCAATGGGTTTGAAAACAGAAGGAGTGGTTGGCTTTCAGATTGAAATCTAAAGGTAGTTCTTAAAAAAACGAGAAACACTTTGATCAGGTTGTGGTGATGAAAAGTAATATTCTTATTGCCCTGAGGATGTTCAGATTAAGCTAGTTTTCTTTTATTAAAAATAGAAAAATAACACTATCATATCTTACTCTGGAATTTTCGAAGCACTGAGTGATAAAATCACCATTTTTTTTTCCTTTTAAAGTGGTATGAATTTTATTATTAATAGCAACAGAAAGTAGGAGGGAGACAAGATGCCTTATTTTCTGATCACTGGTGTACATTTTTCAGATAAATCCATTCCTGCTCATAATATTTATAGAAAAATCTACCATTTATATTTTATTTCTTCTTGGCTTGGCATACCCTGAGGATTTATCTTTTTTTTATTCACTTAGAAGTAATATAATGGATTATTTTTAAAAAAAATCTGTAATTATACAATAACTGTAGTTTTTTTTTTTTTTTTAAAAAAAATCTCAACTCTTAGTTCTAAGTAACGAAAAACTCTGAACTAGGTGTCTTTGCTGTGGCAAAACTCATTTTTCATGCAAATGGGAAAAGGTGCCAGATTTTGAATTTTGAGATGGGTCGCAGATATTTTCTGTTCATAAAAGGGATATGGATTTTTCTCAGGTCTCTGAGAGAAAACAAAACAAGAATATAATCCATGACATATTGTAAATTCAGTTAACTTTCATAGGCTTTTAATGCCAGTTTTCTTTTAACCATAGCCTGTTCTTTATTGAAATCTAGTTAGAGTGCTGGGAAGGTGAGAAGACTTGGTGGTCGTTAACACCAGACCACCGCCGTTTCTAACTCTGAAGGCTAGGGGGGCTTGAGCTTTTATGAATTATGTTGGGAAGAAATAAATCCAGAAAAGTGACCTTGTGAAGAATGATTCACTGTATGGAACTCATTTTTTACCAGGTTTACTATGTTTCTGAGAGCAGTCTGGAAAGCAGCAAGACTTCTTTCATCTGACAAAATCTAACTTCTGTACTACAAAGGCTTGTAGAACATGTCTGATCATAGCTCTACACCTAGCAAGCCTGTCATGTTCT
Source organism: Nothocercus julius (assembly GCA_013398735.1). NCBI lineage: Eukaryota > Metazoa > Chordata > Aves > Tinamiformes > Tinamidae > Nothocercus > Nothocercus julius. Next base: position 6,390,084 of record VZSV01000030.1, read on the forward strand.
CCATGAAATATAAGCAAGGCAAAAGCTAAACATCTGTGGCTTGAAATAAGCTAGTTTCTGTCTTGTTACATATCTCCAGTTGACTTCTGATAGCCAGAAAGTGGCTCATTGCAACAATGGGTCCAGTTTCAGAATGGGGGCGATTATCCTGTAACTGCTGCTGCTGCTGCCCTATTTGGTGATAGGGTTTCTGTTCTGATAAGCAGCTGAAGCAAATAGCCTAGAATAGTGTGTATTTGGGGGATTTTTTGGCAGTCCAGTGGTTAGTAAAGTCATTAGAAGCGAAAGTGGCAGTGAGAGAACAGAAAATCGTTTTCCAAGTTCTGCAAAGTGAGTGCCACAAAACATAAAGACATGAATGTGTAAAATTATGAGAAAGTAGAGAGTTTTCAGTCCCAATACTGAAGGAGCCAGGAAATTTTATTTATAGACTCCATTTGTAACTCGACAATGTGAGACCCATCTTCTGTTGTATCGAATGACATAGCTCCACTGAAGCTAGCGAAGCTACACTGATAGACTCCAGCTGAGGGAGCTGACCTGACAGACATCTTTCCCTTTCTTGGATGGCAGAGATTTTGAAAAATTAGTATAGTCAGAATGTGGAATCTAACCTTCCTGTTAGACACCTTGGGTTTCCCTTAAATTCTACACAGCAGCCTAGTCCACCTGATTTCCAGGACTGCATTAACTTTTCAAGCTTAACATTCACTCAGTGCCTTCAACTTGCCTGTGAGATACTTTGATTGAAGTGTCCCTGCTTATTTAGAAGGACCTGCTCTCGAGGCCCAAAATCTACTTCACTGCTGAAACTAAGAGATGGAGGCCCCCTCCAACCTCATTTTTCCAGCCTCTACGTTAGAATCTCATGCCTGATGTACTTTTGATCCTCTGACTCTTGAATTCATTGCTATGCAGTGATCTAGATTCATGTAGGGGACTGTAGAGCATTCTCCATCAGGATACTTCACCATTTTTTGAAAAGGGCTCCTTTTTTTTGTGAGAAAATTCTTATATAAGAGCAGTTTTTGCACTTGCATAGAATTGAGCATGGAGCTGAGGCACCCTGCTTCTTCAGGGAGCACCCAGCTGATAGACTGCTATGCCAAAATGGGCATGATGCCAGCATTGCTTTTTGGCACTGAGCATCCATCCTTCCAGAAGATGGCAAGGCAGACTGCAACCCCAGTGGATGAAGGCGCCTTTTTGCTTATTCCTATAGTAAAAGAGATGAACACCTGACTTAAGTGTATTGGATCATTCCCTCTGGAGACACCTAAATTCTATGTAGTGAGAGAAGAGAGACCATAGTCTAAGATAAGACATTGTTATCTCTCTATAAAGGCCCATCACTGGCTTGAAAATATATGCAAGTTATTATATGGTTTGTTTTGTGAATCCTTTCTCCTTAGCAGAGGTAACATCTTAAGTGAAGCACATAAATTAGGCAGACTGGATTATTCCCGCATGTGATAGACTATCCCTAATACAAGCACAAGTTTATTTTTGGAATAGACCATTTTTGGAATAGATCATTGTGCATTACAAAGAAAAGACAGTTTCATACCGTGCAAAAAAGCTGGACCTCCAGAAAGGTATCTACATAATATCAGGAAAAAAGGCACAAAGCTAGAAAGGGAGTCCTCATTAGTGAGGGTAAATCATCATTAGTTGTCATGTTTTTATTTTAATGCACATGAAGACAGCCTAGGTTTGTATAAATCCATTTTATAATTTACCTAGTGAGTAGTTTTATAAAATAAGCCATGTTTTTTCTCAACTAATAGGGCTTCATAAAGGCAGCAGAATTTGCTTGACTGCCTTCTTCAATCATACTCTTACTGTGGGATGAGCTGTAAATGCATCTGCTGTGGTGACTGTGGTTTCATTATTGAGGCTAGATTGGAATTTCAGAAGACCAGACTGAAACTTAACTTACTTTCATTTATCTTGAAAGGACTTGAACTGTGGAAAGTTAAGCAGAAACAAAAATAAGGGTGATTAGAAGATGAAATGAGCTGTGGTCATCAGTTGCCAATGACATATTTGTAGATCTCTGTCTTTTGAGCTAACAATTGGGGGAGCTGGTTAGGTGAGCAATGAGGTAGAAGGAGCATTACGAAGCCAGCAATAATTTGCAAGATCTCTGTTCGATAGGATATTCAGGGGTTAGTTCACAATCTTCAGGATTACTTGATGAGTGTCATTCCAAGTATGCACCACCTGATATGTTCCCCATAGCTTTGACTGTAAATTATCTTACAGTCATGAATCAGAATTTGTTCCCAATCCATTTTTTTTTTTTTCCTTTGGCCAAACCAGCCTTCCACTTAACACTTAAAACATTAAACAGAGCAATTCTAAATGTGCGCATAGGACTTAGAAGTAAGCACATCGAAAGAGCTGCAATATACCATTTGCTGCACTGTTTCTTGTCTTTCCAAAGTATTAGCTTTTACATCCTAAGGATGAAAAAAGACAGAAAGAAAATACATGCATATGACACAGATGAAGAAATGTGGGTTCTTGGAGTCTCCAAAATATTGCTTTAAATGGCTGACAGAAGCTTTGGAAACAATTTATTTAGAAATAATTCGGCTAATGGCCTTCATTGCTCTTAGTAGGGTTATTTAAGTCATAATCTTCAATTTGTGATGTAAGATTTCCCACTGTGTCAATCACTTATGGCGTAAAATATGGCTTATGTCTTTAAGTGGGAATTACACACAGAGGAACCTTTCAGAGACTTTTTTTTTTTTTTTTTGGTCTACATCATGTTTCCCAAGAGTTACTGTTAGAAAGCACAGGGATAGTATTCACTCACATGCAGAGAATTGATCTAATCTCTAGATAACGTTACAGAGAAAATTTTCCTCAGAGAATCTTGGCAAGGAACGTAAGTGTGGAGAAACTCCCATTTTCTCTGGAGTGCTAACCAGTGAGTGGAGAACTTTCAGGTTGCACTGTGGGCAATGAAGACTCAGAGAATGCAGTGTGGCAACTCAGAGCCTCTTTTTTTTTTGTTTTCCAACATTGCCCTAGCTTGAATGTGGCTTAAAAGGTCCTGCAGGGCAATCATTTATTCTTATGTCAGCAGTTCTCTTTATAAATCATTCACATTTTCCCATGTAAAACTTCCTCCTTGCTCTGAGTGGGGACATAGGATGGAGCCTCTCAGGACGGGGGAGCTGGTTGATGCCTTTCCCACCAAGATTGGTTGTGCAGGGGCATTTCTGCCACCTGTGACTGTAAGCATGTAAATGTTTAACGTTGATGAAGCTGAGTACAAGATAAGACATAGTACAAAAGATAGCCCTCTGCCTTCATAGTTCCCAATTAAATATTTCCTTGCTCCTGCAATGTATTTATTTATTTATTATTATTATTCTTTCTGTGTTGGAAAAGGTTTTGATTTAACAGGTAATTTGTTTGCACAAACTGGAGGTAAGAAGAGCTTAAATTTTCCTCTGTTCTTGCAGGCCATTTCTGTAAAAGAAGTAGTGATATTTTAACTGCTGCCAGTTTTGCCATGTTTTGAGGGTCCAATTCAATTCAAAGATTTTTTCCTTAAGGCTGCCAAGAGTCTGATTTGCCCAGGTAGCACATGTACCCATGGAAGTCAGTGCAGTGATGGGCTTTGTAATGGGCTCTGAGCATGTTGGTGAAATAAAATACATGGAAATGGAACACGCTAACACACTAGTTCCATGCTCTCTGTCTCATAGACCTTTCAAGGACAGTCTTGTTACATATTTCCCAACCTCCTCCTCCTGAGTGACTCATTTTCAGTGAAGAAATTTCTATTGGTTTTCTTAAAATAGTCAGGGTTGTCTTAGTGATGGTGCTGCAGAACCTAACATTAACTGGAGAGGGAAAGTGGCAGACCTTTTCCTTCTAGTTTTTCCTTTCCTGTATTACCTATCGACACACCAGATTTCTGATGATAAACTGGCTTTTGCAAGTGCCACATTTTGTTTTAGTAATTAGAATGTAATTCAAAATAATACCACATAAAAATCTGTGAAACATTTGTCATAACAATTTCTCTTTAACCCTAGTATTACTTTGCTTGACTGTATGGGCATGCAAAATAATTATTGACTTATTTTTGTGCAATGTAAAATAAAGAGCAACACCTAAAGAATCAAGCCAGCCAAGCACAGACCTTAAATCATGATGTTGAAACCAAGAGGAGTGCTCGAAGTAATGAACTCCTCACCGAGTATGGTTACAGGATCAGGCCCAAAGTTCATTTAAACCTTTGACTGTCATATCTTGGGTAAAGGTTGAAGTTCTTTCCATTATTTGAATAATCTCCAGTATTATTTTCTATAAAGCAGATGCTCTTTAGAAAAGATGTGGCAACAGTCTATACACAGAACAAACAAGTAATGAGTTGGCCTAATTTCAGTAGTAAATTGCTTAGATATTTTGCTGGGGGGGGGGAGGGGAGGAAGACTATATTAAAAGATATAAAAGATATAAAGATTGGTAATATAAAAGATATAAAGATTGGTAATATTCTGAGCAGAATATTACCAACAGATACTTTGGAAATATTTGTGTGTGAGATTAAATATTTTGTATGGGCATTCAGGTGTTATTTTGGACTTACCTATGTGAGAAGTTTTTTCTGAGCTAAGTCTTGTTTCGTCTGGAATTAGTAACTTCCTTTTCATATCTATTGAATCTATCTATCTTTTCGTATCTATTGAATTCTTCAGATTGGAGCGGATATGGATTTTTGTTATACTGATGCATCCATTTTGAATTAATAGCATTATTGACCTCTACCGTGTTGGCCATGTAATAAGAGCATGTAGAGCTCTACAGTCATGATGGGAAATTTAGAACAGTCAGTGGTGGAGAATAACTTTCCTTTTTTTTTCCTTTTTTTCTTTTTCTTTTTAATCACACAATAGGCTTTTATTACACTATGCAAAGGAGTTACTGAATTGTTCAGTAGGCTTTTTATTTTTGTTAAATGGAAAGAAGCTCTTACTGCTTAGCAAAACATAACAGGTACACAATCATATGGTAGAGCAGGCAATCTGTCTGTAACCAGATTATACTTTGTCAGTCACTCTGTACAAAAGAGTTTTTCAGTAATTTGATTATTCCTCCAACCTTTGAACATGCAGCTGATCTCAGATTTGTCTGCTGTTAAGACTGGCTCTCTCTTATGTCTTTGTTTGTATATGTATCTTTCAAAAAGCAGAGGGTGTTACCATATAGACTTGAAGGAAGAATAATTCTTTTCAGGAATAGTTTCTGATCAGCAAGGAAAAAAAAAATGTCAAAAGCAAAACTGAAATCAAGTTTCAAAACCTGGGAGAGTGTAGAGACAAGTATGTAAAGAACAGGTGTTACAGAAAACTTAACTACCCTCTGTAAATAACAGGACAAATACAAGATATATGAATTCTTCTGATACATGATAAAAAGATGTTTCACCTTAGTTGTCTGTTTAATACCAACTTAGAGCTTCATGACTTACCAAAAATAAATTGTAAAATACGTATTTGTAGTATGCTTCTTTTCTCACAGCATGTGTATGGATGTAATAATGTTTATACATACTTCATGATACTTTTCCAATTGGTTGAGCATTACTCACTTGGAGGTTAAGGAAGTTATGAACTAAAGGTGACATTTCAAGTTCTGTATGCCCCACTTAGAAGGCTAACTCATACTGGAGTTTATTCTTCAGAGAGGCCCTGAAATCAGAGAAGAAACTATTCAAGGTTGTATATTTGATGTTTACACAAGTGTTTTTCAGACTTACCAAAATGTGCATAGACAAAAGCAGTATATTTAGATTTGTTAGATAATAAACATATTTGGATTAACATGTAGCATTTAAGAAACAGTAATAATATAAGTTTTAATCAATTAAGGTGTAGTTAACTGTCAGATCTCAGAAAGTCATTTGTGGGGACTCAGAGCTGAATAGAAGTTTTTAGAGTGTGATTCCACAAATCCTAAATACAGATCCTGTACTATTAAACATTTACACTGGGCATCCAAAAGTAATGTAAAGTTACTACTGACAACACTTGCAGATGAAATGAACCCCACAAATAGTGGGGTTAATAAAGGATGACCATTCAATAAGCTGGATATATTCCAACAAATATATTTTATATGTTGGGAAAGCAAAGTTACACATCTTGGAAGAATCATACAGGCCATAATTTCAGAATGAGGAATTGGACTCAAATGGAAACAGATCTGTAAAAGAGTTAGAGAAGACTGGTAAATGATTTAGCATTTACGGACACTGTTAGTGATGAGGAAGAAAACAGTTCATTAAATCTTTGCTTATATAAGTAAATTAACTGTGAAAAGGAGATAATTTTGTGTCTGTTTACAGCAAGAGTGAAGTCAGTCCTGGACTACAGGATATAGTGAAAGCATATTAAATGGAAATGGAACAGAGAAGGTGCAGAATATGGTGCTAATAATGATTTTAAAGCTGGGAAAGTCTAGTTGGTGGAAGATGTTTAGTCCAACCCTCCTAGTAGCACATAGAAAATAGAAAACTTTGGGGGTGATTTTATTACCATATATAGGATCCTCCTGAGGAGAAAATGAGAAGTGCTAATAAGGGGTTTTTTTTCCAACTTAGAAAAGCAAGAAGGAACCAATATCTAGAAGCTGAAGTCTGATAAATTCGGTTAAAGATAAGAGATAGGCATTTTTAAAAAGGAAAGTGTTTAATCACAAGGAGAAACTGCGAGGGAGGTCTTTTCGTTTATCAAAATCAAGGTTGGAAGTCTTTGAGAAGAATATTTTAGCTTCCCTGCCCCCCTCCAAAAAAAAAAAAAA
>VZSV01000030.1:6408452-6410952 GCA_013398735.1 Nothocercus julius
GGCTAACATTTAAGAGAACAGTAACATTGCCGCTGTCTCTGTCTCCTTGTAGATCTTTCAGAATGGGTGTTTTCAGGCAATGAAAACCACAGAGCATACGGATCAAAAAGAATGGGATTCAGGTGATGAAAGAGATTGTTTCTTGGTGCCTGTCTTGATTTTCCTTTGAGTTTGTGCTGAAAGGTTGAGGTTGCCGGCAGATGATAATTTTCCAAGTGCCCTGCATGGTTTAACCTTCCTCGTGTTGTCTGGAAAGTTAGCTGAAACCATTTCATTCCAGCTTTAGACTAAGAATTTTGTCTTTGTTAGGAAGAATCGCTGCAAAATCCTGCTATTTCTTTGAACAGAAACAGTGAGCTGCAAGCTTCATTCTCATTTGTTTCCCTTGAAAAAAATGTCTTGCCTTAGAACCAAGCCTGGAACTGGGTGAAATCTCAGATTTCTGTTATAGCGGGATGCTTATTGCATGCGTTTTATTCAACGACTAGCTCTGCTGATCTCAAATCTTGATGGCTGTGTCTGCAGAACACTCCTAAGCTGCATAGAGACCCCAGAGAGATGGGCTGTCTGTACAAGAGGCAAACATCTAAGCCATTGACTTCATGTTTTACCTACACGGTAGTTTATGAAGTGGAAGGGGGTTTTAGAATTCAACTTGTATAAGGTGCTTTCAGCAATACCCAACTGCTATTAAAATGAAGAATCAAAGAAGCTGGAGCTCCAGTGAGTTTGAAAGAGAGACTAAGTTGGTAGGGGACTCTGGGAAGCGCTTCTAGTGTGCTTTGAGCTAGGACGTTTTTCTGGCCTCCGATCTAAGAGAGCAGGTGTTGGCATTTGTGTTCCAGCTGTGGAGATGGACTGTGGGTGTCTTCGCGGGTAGGTGTTTGCGTGAGCTGCTTTGGCGTCACATTTGGGCATCTCCACAAGACAAAGCAGGGCCCTTGTGCTGCCTGGATGGAAGGATGTTGCTATTGGCATCTGCTGAAAAAGTCTGGCCAGAAGGTCACCATGATGCCAACATGTTCCTCTTTTTCTTTTTACTATCTTTTTCTTCACGTTGTCCTCCTTACCTGTCAAAGGAAATAAACATCTGAGTTGGCTGCAAGCCTGTAACAACTCTCAGTCAAAGTGATAGGCAAAATAAATGGCAGAATGAGATTTCCCAGAATTATTCATCTCGGATGAACCGCTATAAATTCAGCAACATTTTAATCATAGATACTGAAAATAAAAGGATGAGCTTGCTTTCCAAATTAAATATTCATTCTGCTTATCTGGGTCTAGTCCAGCCAATTGTCTTATATTCATCACTGTGTTATTTAAGAGTCTCCAAGCATCAATTAAATGTGATTTTCAATCTATTGGAGGACCTATTGGTGTTTTACTCAAGCAAGTAGTCTGTCTTTTGCTGCTCTTCTATATCAGAACGGGATATTGCAGTTTTGGTTAGTAAGACACTAAATCTATTCCTTACATCTTTGTGCAATATCTACTGGACCAATGCAGTAAAAGGCTGTGATTCCTAATAGTATCGTAGCACACAGCTCATACTGTCAAGGGAATTAAATGTGAGGAAAGGAAAGGAAAATCCCTAAGGAGCTACCATCTCACTAGTAAGGCAAGCTGAGGAACAAGTCACAGACTTCAATATTATTCATGTACATCACTAGAGTTGCTATGCAAACAGCTCTTTTTTCAAGGCATTAAATATCGTAATAGGTGTTTTTAAAAACAATGAAATCTAGTATGCAGATGGTATGACATTTTAAATTTTTTTGTTCAGCTGAAAAATGCTTAAATAATAAACTTGTACAGCATTTATACAGGCAAATAATAAGCTGATAAAAAGCAATGGCTTGTAGGTTCAGTGCAATCCTCTGTGTCCAAAAATTCACTCATTATGTCCTGAAATGAACCTAAAAATAATTGTGACAAGTGGCAGAGCTAGCACAATAACCTGAAAAAAAATGAATTACAAAAAATGATTGCAACTAGCAGAGTTGTGCTCACAGTCTGAGTAGGGGCTTTAGACAAGGGGCTTAGTGAATAACGGACAGCTTAAAGTCATGGATGCCAGACACCAAGAAGAAAAAAATTGTGATGAGATTTCATATCTTATCTCTGAGATAAGTAAATGAGTATTTCCATAGGATGATTGCATTATTCAAAAAGTACAAATTTTCAGATTGAGAATAAGCATTAAAAACATGAAAATACCAAAAAATATGCAATATTCTTGGTATTACCCAGGTATAATTTAAAACAGAGCCAAACTGAAGAGCATGAAGAGGGTTTTCAATATCCTCTGATTATTTATTTATAGCAAGAGATAATCAGTTTATCATGTTGTTTTAAGAAAATTGTATTAATAGTGCTGCCATGAAAGTAAAAGTAATTGAGAACAGTATTATAGCAGCTTTGTAAATGCTGATGAAAGAACCAGTGGTTAGAATTCTCTTGTGGAATTAAATATGTCAAAACAACTTCTACACAGTGGAGC
>VZSV01000030.1:6415952-6425935 GCA_013398735.1 Nothocercus julius
AAGTTTTAGCAGAAGGTGAAAATAATAAAATTTGTAAATGCTATATGAATGAAGTTTAAAAATATCTTAAAACATAGAAAATGAAAACAAAATACCATGTATCTGAACCATATACGTAGCATAGTGTGTGACTAAAGCAACAGTGGAAAAGAAATGGACGTTGTGAAGGGTCTCAACGGCTGCCCCTTTCACAGTTGAACATTTTGCTAGACAGTCGAGCTTCATATTAAAATATTTCTAGTGCCCCTGTGAACTGTTGCAGGTTTCTCTGGATAGTTTTCATGAGATAATTTCAAATGAATATGAGCAATTGGATGAAGCTTTTGCATTTGAATGTGGTTTGTAAAAACAAAAGGCTTCCTGCGACAGTGTGGGCATGCTGAAAGCAGCCCTGCACGGATGGATTCGAACTTTACGGTGCTCAAGTGATTTTTTTGAACGACTGTAGTGCAGCGCTCCGCAAAGACTGTGGCGGTCGTACTGAGCCACTGCATTGTTTTGGATCTCTCTGATATTCTGAAGAATGAGAGTGTATGAGACTGATTTTTTTTTTTATTGTCCTCATATATTTTAAGTGATGGTGGGGCAATGACTAGAACAATAATTTGCTGAGTATTCACACCCCATATGTATACTTTCATTATACATTTATAGAAGACCTATTGTTTTGTGTTTTCTGCTGGAGGCTAGTCTTGTAAAAGAATAGTCTAGAATAGACTCACTCAGTGCATGTGTTGTCCATTTGCCTGTCAGCAATAGTTTTGACAGAGAAAACAAGGACTTTGAGTGACTGCTGGTCTGTCTTAAGGTATGGTAATGAGGCTAATTAGGAGAGATGAGAGCTGAACTGGATATGTGAAGGCAATTATCCGTGAAACTTTTGTCATGCTTTATCTTTATCAGATCTTTCTTTCTCCCTTTTTGGCATGTGCCAGTGACACAAAGCATGGAAATATTTGAAGTGATACATATTTTAGAAAAGTGAAGTAAGGAACTGAGGCAGAGGGAAAATTAAATGAGAACATCTCGTTATTGAACTGTACAATTTAATAAGGATTTAGTAGCTCATCAAGAGAATCTTCCTTGCGGTATTCTCCTCACTTACATTTACATGAATTTAAATTCGTATCTTTTTGTGATAATGAACTCACTAGACACCTACATCTCCCCTGTTAAGTGTACATTGTTTTATTTGTTCCTTTCATGTTTTGAGTAGCTGCAGCAAGTAAGTTATTAAGTGTACTTGAAAGCAAAGCACATAGAAGCATGAAAAGAGTGTGAAAAGGCATTTAAGTGTAAATAAACAAAAATGGTGAAAATTTCTGGTTTCTGTTTTCAGGAAGGTAGTTCCATTTACTTTCAAACTGTTTCTTACACCACACCAATCCTGTACAAACTGATTAAAAAGAAGCATTAAGCAGAGCAAATGAAAACCAGGTGTCACAAGTCTTGATGAATCAATGCACATACTTCACAAAGAAAGAAGGTGACAAATGAAACTTGCACATTAATGAGACCATAACCAGGCTCAATTACTAGGCCAATTTGAAGAGCCATAGTAACTTCATACTTTTTTTTTTTCTTGGAGGGAAAAATGACATTCTGTAAGCACTGCTCACATGTCTGCCCCCAGAACAAAGTCAAAATGCAGCATACTTCTAATGCTCTTTTAAAGAGCATATAATGTTAAAGAAGAAAAGGCTGCACAACACACATGCAATGACTTAATCTAAGAGAAGAAAATCTTGAAAATTTAGACCTTTTTAATGAACTAGTGTTTTCCATGTTACTCAAGAAATGTGCTTGTAAAGTCAGATTACTTAGCAAGTGAAATCTGTCTTTAAGTAGCACCTAGGTTTCTCTGCTGAACTTGCTGGAAGTATTCATGTATGTGAAATGGATATGAAATACTTAACAATACTTATTGTGCATATATTTTCTGTTAAGCACCACTTTGTTCTCAGATTTTGTTTGTAGTTAAGAGCTCAAATCTTTTCATATAATTTACTGCTGTCAGCAACATATTTCCAGAATGCCACCACAAAACACCTGAGAGCCATGATAATAACTATAAATGTAACATAAAAGAATGAATTATGTAGTGTATCTTTAATCTCATATACTTTTAGTAATGATTCAGAAAGTTGCTTGGTTTCAGATAAACCCATTTCCCACTTCTTGCTGGAAATTCTCCTTGTTCTGTAGGATAAAACAGAGCTGGCAGTAGTTGCCCTGGTTTCTTGTTTCTTTTGTTTCTTCATGACTTTTCACTCCATTCTTCACTCAAACGCACACAAACACATACTCTTATTTCTACTCTAAAGAAAAAAAATTTATTGCAGATTTTAGTCCACAGCCAGTAGCTTCTTAAATTGCTACTACTGATTTTCAGTAAAAAGGCTACTGTTGATTTCACAAGAGCAGTTGGAGAAGTCCTCTTCCATTGGCTTTCATGTGATGAGCCCACAGTCCCTAGGAGTAAAATACCTGGCTTGGCAGTTTTCTGCAGAATGGGAATAATGGGATGTACCACAAAGAGCCACTTTCAGACATTAGCAAAATAGTGTTGGAGTACAAAGAAAGCCCTCCAAGCCTGAAACCCTCTCTCATTGTATACCACACGTTTGGTATTCATAATCATAAAAAGAGCTGGAGTACAGCTCTGTATGCAATATCTGTATCCAATACCAATATTAAATAATCTTAAAAAAAAAGAAAAAGAAAAAAAAAAGGAACTTAGCTGCCTGCAGAAACGCAGAAACTAACCATATTTTTGTGTGCATGGATATTTTTACTATATTTTTTCTATCCAGTAGACAGTGGTGGTATATAAACACTTAAAGCATTTTATTACAGTACCATGCAGTTGCAGCAGGTTACCTACAATACTCATAATGAATAGGTTACTAATGAAGTGTCATTTCCTAGCCTTATTTGGTTTGTGTTGCAACCTTAATGATATTTCAATTTTAGAATAAACTTTCAAACTAGCGCACAGGGATTTGACCACACGACTTGCATTAACATTAATCAAAATCATGTGTCTAAATTCCCACCACACTAGAAATGTACCTTCTGATTGTTCATTGGAGTTGTGCGCATGGGTGTGCAGATGCAAAAGAGCTTTTTGCTTTACTTTTGTGCAGGGTTATATTTGTGCCCTTTGTACTTGAAATAAAAGATGATGTTGAATCCTGAAGGCCTTTTTTCACAGCCGTATCAGGGGGACAGTGACAATCCATGTTTCCTCATTCTGATCAGCATGAGGCCAATAAGTCCTTTTTCCTGCTATGCTGAGATCTGACCTTTAAGTGTTGGAGAAAGCAACTTTGTTGGTGCATTGATTGCTCTTCATAGGCTAGATCTTGCAAGTGAGAATGAAAGGCTAGGTCAAATAAAAGAGGACTTCGTCTCAGTCTTCATTCTCAGCACCAGCCATGTCCCTGTGAAAAATATTGACTTTTGACTGTCAGTTTGAAAGCTGTTAGATTTTTGCATTCTCACGTATTCCCTGTTTGTCTTTGCATGCAAAGTGTCAAATATTACTGTAACTGTGGAGAACGATTTCGACAGTTCTTACAATCCCGGGGAAAGCAGAGTGCCCAGAGTTTAGTGAGAAAGCCTGTTTAAAGGTCTTTCTGACTAACGAAGTGGACTCAAGGGGGTAAACTCATGTTGTGGTTGGCCATGGATTGAAAAGTTTGGGATTTTCTTTTTTTTTGTTGACCCATTGTTGGTTGGTGGTCACTGATTCAGAGACATGACCAATGTCATGGATTTAATAACAGTATATCTCACAGAACGAAAGAAAGTCCTCTCTTCAGACCCTCTTTAATATGAGACAAACTTTCCTCACTAAAAATAAAAAAGAAGTTGCATATATTGTTCCATGACCAAACCGAAAAGGGTGGGTTTCTCTCTGGGAGTCAGAGCTCAACTGCTCATTAAGTGGACCATGTTGCAAGTAAGTTGTGTTTTAGCAGCTATGCATTTTGCTGCCTTCGTAGAAGCATCTTTAGAGAAAAGAAAGCTTAAAAGATGATTTTCATGTGTCAGTTAATCCACAAGTACCCCATCTTTCTGCATTAGAAGAAACTTCCAAAAAAAAATTAAAAAAAAAAAAAAGTTTCCTTGAATATTCTATCTTGGAATGATGGCTGCTGACTGACTGAAAAACAGGAAAAATGAGACCATTTTTCATTTACTGGATTTCAAAACAGTTACCTCATAAAATAAATAATGACTTTCCACATTGCATTGCCATTAATCCATATATGTAATGCAAATAAATGAATAAAGACTTTTCATATCCTCCTAAGTTTACAATGATTCCACCATGTAAAGACTAACCATTTCTATCTGTAGTTGTGACTCATTGATTTGATATAACACCCAAAGAGCCATTTAAGAAAAGATCAGTTGTGTCCTTTTGGCTGACTGAGGTTCTAACATTCAATAAAATCAGAACCCCAGGCATTTTCTTAATTTTTGTCTTAGTCCTGTAAAAGCTTGTGGATGTGCTTAACTTTACACAGGTGAATAGTCTTACAAAATTAAAATAGATCTCTCCCATGTTTAAAATTCAGCACAACATTTTTTTTGTAGGGGCAAGGCCTTTCTATGCTGCTATAAAATTCATTTTTTATTTCAACATGATCACGTTCAGATGCTTTCTTTGCTTTTTTCTCTGTTTTAAACTAGCACTTCCAGAAATATAGTGTTCCCACTGTGGCATTGGTGAGAAAAAGAGAAAAGATGTATTTAAAATTTGTATGGCTCCAGTGAAATTGGTAATAAAGATTGCCTTAATCCTAGAAGCTGGCCAAAGAAACATTAAAATTGCTAATGAAAAGCCAAGAGGTACTGTGTAATGAAACAGTTAAAGTAGCACTTGTTTCCTGGCAATGTTGCTCTTGTTGTTTTTTAAATTGTTTCAAGAGTATCTCTCAATGTATAGTACTTTTCAGTTTGCATCTGTCTGCATGGAGAGCAAGCCTTTCACCCCCTTTTCAAAGCTGTATGAAGCTTGCAATGCTGGATAATTAAAACAAATAAAGAGTAAACTGTTTCGTGGAGATAGAAGTTTGATGGTTGAATATATAAAAAATTGTAACCAGATGTTGTGCAGAAGCCATAGTAGTTTAAAGATCATGAGCTTTTTCTTTTTTCTTTTTTCTTTTTTTTCGTATGAAGCAAAAATATTCTAATTGAAGTTGTCAGCAGGAGTGAGACTAATATGCCTGTATTTGATTAAATAATAGTTTATTTAACATTCAGTGTGGCCCAAAATTGGCTGAGACTGAAATACAGAAACTTTTTACTTTATATTTTTGTATTTAAATAGAGTGAAAAGTAAACTTAGTTAATGCTAACATTTAAATACTATGCCTGGTATTCCCAACTATGCCATTATCTGTCCACTTCTGTGTCTCACTGGAATGTCGTGCTCTCTGTTGCACACACATTTTCTTCCTCTTTCCTTACTAACTGGTTGGTTGATGGAAAAAAATGGAAAAAGAGAGATGGGCCATAAAGTCTGGAATGTGCTGGTTGATTAGAGTTATTACTGAGATCTGAGTGAAATTAAGAGTAGAGCACAAGCCTCATCCAGCTTCCCTTCTCACCAGTGCTTGTGAAGCACGGAAACTCAGGCAGATGCAATCAGGGATATTTGTGTGTGGAAGGGCTGTATGTTTTAAAAAATACTGGGATAGTGAAATATATTCAGTAGGTTTCCTGGAAAATATTTGATTTATCCAGAGTAGCAATGTTAAATGAATAAAGTCCGAACGAGTAAGAGCTGTAAGAGCTAAGATTCCCTCCTGGGATGTTTGAGTATAGAGCTATTTTTTCGTTTCTTCACTAATTAACATAGCAACGTCTCTTAAAGTCAGATTCTGNTTTTTTTTTTTTTTTTTTTTTTTTTTTTTTTTTTTTTTTTTTTTTTTTTTTTACTACTTGCTGCCTGAATGGCCCTTCAATCTTTAATGCTGCTCTTTGTAAATAAGGGGGTCCCCACCTTGCCTTCCGTGAGTACCGTCATTAAAACCGTAGGAATTTGGTTCTCATCCGCTGCGGCCGTTTGGCTGCAGCTGGGATGAGCCATGTGGAGTGGCGCTCGCCGTCACAGGACCCTTTGGGTGCCCTCGCAGTACCCTCTAGCGACCCGAGCTGGCTGCTGCATTTGCAGCCCCGGGAGCCACCCGAGCAGCCCCAGAGCCCTGCCCGCCACCCGCCTCGCTGTCCTGGGCATCACCCGGCTGCGCCTGGCTCCTCTGCCTCTGTACCTGAGGCAAAATGAGCTTTGGGGGCTTCTACAGCTTGCCAGAGAGTAGCAGAGGGGGTCACATTTGTAGGTGGCTTGCAGCATCCTGGAGGAAACTTGTGTCCCATTGCAAGACCATTAACTAGCACAGTTGTAGTAGGAATGACACTCCTGGCTGTGCATGCAATACAGTACTAAAGTTAGTGTCATTTTTGGAATGCAAAATAGAATAGGCCATTTTGAAGATAATCTACTCTGTCCTGATTATAGCACGCATATGCTGGGGCTTTGAAGGTAGCTTGCAAGCCTGTAGCAAAATCAGCCAAGAAGTTAACGTCAAAGAGCAGAAGACAAGCCCAATGCAATCAGTATTTTAACTTTTTAAAAAATATTCTGGTGGCTTTCATTGATTTTTACCATTTTCTGCTCTTCTTGTGCTTCAGGCAATTAGTGGAGTTCTGTTAGATATGAAATAAGGGTGGGTTTGTTCTTGCATTTTGCAAAGGAACAGATAGTTGCAACACAATTTTGTTGAAAGCCATGAGGAAGATGCTGAGCTTTGTACTGCTCTTTGGTAACCTCTGAAAGTTGCTTCCTCTTTGCCTTAAAATGCTACTAATAAAGGAAACCAGGCCTAGGGTTTTTCTTTCAGGTGCTATTTCTCAGAGGGATGACTTAACAGTAAGTGTGACCTGTTTTTAAGATGACGCTTTCTTAAAAAAAATAAGTACATGTCACATCCTCTTACTTACTGGAAGGTACCCAAGGGAGCAATGCTCCCTCTGTGCCATGCTTGGATTCAAGGCCGGCTTTGGAGGGTCCAGGATAGTGGGCGTAGACAGGTAGTGCTGGCAGCCATCCCAAAATCTCCTCAAATGGTAAAGAGCTTGTTACTGCATGAATCACTCAGTGTTCCCCACACCTTCCTCATCTTCCTGCTGATTTTACTATCAGGGCTTCACAGCCCTAAGTTTCCACAGCCATGGCCATTTCCATACGACTAGCCACTAAGGTGTGAAATCCGAGTCCGTGACACAGAACCAAAAAATGTTTCCTATAAAATATATGTAGGAAATAAAGCCCCTTCTCTTTCCAGTTCCTGAAAGAGGGATTTTGGCAAAGATATTGATGAGATGGAAGATTATTATTTTGTTTTCTCTTGGAGAAAAGTCTTGCCATTATAAATGTGCTCCTTTCAACTGTGCTTCTTTTTCTTTCTCACTCCTGAAGATTCCAGTAGGTTATAAACGTAAAGAAAAGGAATGAAAATAATTGGACATTCACTGTTAAGGATAAACCTGAATTAAATTGAAAAGTGAATTCTTAAAAGTGTGGGGTTTTTGTTTCGTCAATGGTACAGAAATGCCTTTGAGTACAGCCCATTAATAAGTAGCAGCTATAATTTTGCACGGCAGAAGCACAGCTATAATTTTGAACAACATCTGAGTCTAAATGTTTTTTTAATTATTATTATTTCAGAGTTGTGTACGTGGGTTTTCTAGAGACGTATTGCAAAGTCAGATCAATCGTGACACTAGCAGACGGAAACTGAGGGAAAGCAGAAACTGTTTCCAGACTTCTGTTGCTTAAGCAGCAAAAGCTACCTAATATATTGATCAGTGGAACGGGACCAAACAGTTCAGCTCTCAGTCCTTTTCCTCATTCTGCCACAAACAGACTTTTCATAATACAGGAATAACATCCCTTAAAATATGAGCTTTTGGGCAATCAGTAGTCTTTGCCTCTCCCATTTTAAAGTGGATGTGGCCGCAGTGACCTCCGAGCAAGGCTGCTGGACTGCTGAGCTGTCTCCTCTTTGGTAAGGAAGCTGGGAGCTTGTTTTTACAAAGCATCGCTGCACCGTCAGCTTCATTTAAGAAGCCTCCAAAGGGTGTGAAAAATAAGTTAACTGCGAGCTTGCAGGAGGATTTTCACCGTGCCTTTCCAGCCTGGTGCTTGTTTTCTTGAGCATGGCTTTGCCAGTCCTTTGAAGTCCTCTGAACTAAAGGCTGATGATGTGACAGGGCGGGCAAATACTTTCCTCCCTGTACAGAGCTTACAGTGGAAAGCTCCAGTAAGTTATGCCCCTCATATTGCTGATGTAAAGCTCATGCCATTTAAGAGAGTGGCTGCCAGTGGCAGTAAATTCGCCGTGCCACTCGCACTAGAAACATTGCTTTGGGTGAAATGAAATCTGGAGGTGGAATGGAGTGATTCTGATGATGCAGATTTTGAAGCTGAGGTCCTGAGGACATGGGGCTGCAAAGGTCTAAGAGCTGCAAATCCTGCATATATATCATTGAGATAAATATTCCTTATTGTTGTGTAGGTCTGTAACAAAAAAAAAAAAAAAAGTGATTTCCCTACTGTGTGATTCTCCTAAAGGTTTGCTTAAGACAGTTCAGGGAGTGAAGTGGAGCTTGATGAGTAAGGATATTAAGCAGAGTATTCCTTTCCTCATACCAGTTACAGTAACTTTCCTATTTCTTAAGTTTCTAAACATTTATACTGTCTCTAGTAATATTGTATGAGGAAACACCTTTAAAAAAAAAAAATCTTGTATTATATCACGGATTTTAAGATCTTCTGTAATATATTGTGGTTTCATCTTGAATACCATGAAATGTTTCCTATCAAACTAGGGAGACCGTATGCCCATGTTGGCCTAAACGTCGCAGTGCATCAGGTACCCAAAATAGAAGCTGGTAAAGATTCTTCAGAGATTGTATTCACTTGTTCCAAAGACCTGGTTTGTTTATGGAAAGGATGCTTGCAGTACATAAACACTATTTAAGGAGAAATGTCTCCAAAATGTAGAACAGTTGTTCTCCTCTCCTTCTCGTCTTAATGGTACTTTTAAGGAAAGATGTATAGCACTCCACATGGAGTCTCATTTACAAGTAGGCATTAGGATTTTGATAAGAAGAAAAACAAATAAAGAATAATGTTTGTTAAAGCTGTGCTACATACTTCATTCAGTTTGTCCTTAGAATTGTGGAACTTAAAAGTAGATTTATCCATTCTTTAATCAGTTTAGCCTCTGTGTACTTTACCAGTTTATAGGATGAGGTGTTGTACTCTGTAATATTCAATCTGTATATTTATATATTTTAATTAATACTTTTATAGCCCTAGAATTTTAAATACTCTAACTTTCAAGACAAATTAATAGAAAATAATAAGAGAATAAAATTAGCAGAAAGAAAAGAAAAAAATGCCCTAGCAATCCACATCCTGAGAAGGACACTGAGGAAAGTTTTAGTTTAAAAAAATAATGTTTAGCAGCATCATGGAGTCATTGAGGTTAGAAGGCACCTCTGGTATTGGCAGAGTCCAGCCCCCCAGCTCCAAGCACGGTTGTCCAGAGCCTTGTCTGCTCACCAGGAATGGAGACCTCCCTGGCCAACCTCTTCTAGTGCTCAATCACTCTTATACTTTTTTTTTTTTTAACATTTACACAGAAATTACTCTCTGTGATTTTTTTTTGCCAATTGCCTTTTGTCCTTTTATTGGACACCACTGAGAAGATTCTGGCTCCATCTTCTTCCCCCGTTAGTTATTTCTTTGGACACATTGATCAGATCCACGCCGAGCCTTCTCCTCTCCAGGCTGAGCAGTCTGGGCTCAGCCTTTCCTTGTGTCAGAGATGCTCCTGTCCCTTAATCGTCTCTGTGGGCCTTTGCTGGACTCACTCCGTGTCTCTCCTCTACTGGGGAGC